>SSSI01002938.1:0-19526 GCA_004796505.1 Oryzaephilus surinamensis
ATATACAGGGTGATTCAGAATAACGTTCCGAAACGTTAAGGATATATAGAAGACGTCAAAATGAGTCAAAAACCTTAATAAACATTTGGCGAAATCGGTACTCCTGAGGAATTGTTAACTGTCAAAATTTTTAACATGATTCTTCAGGGTTACCATTAGCCTTATCCAATATAAATTACATGCTAATTAACTCTTTAAACAAAAAACTATCCTTTTTTAACAATTTTAAAATTATTTTAACGGTTTTTATTGAAAAAATATGTCAATAAAATTTTATAAGCATAAGTGATTTTTCGTGATTTTTTGATCAAGTCTCATACATTATTTTGCTTTTTCTTATTTTACACGAAAATGGCTGGTCCAATCAAAAAAAATAAAGAGACAAAAAAGGTATATTATTAAATTTTCTATCAGAAAAAGCTTATTCTTGATGTACTTTAATAACCAAATAAAAAAGTTATGGCCATCAAGAATTTATGTCACCCCGAAGAAGTGCATTTCTAGTAGGCAGAATGTTTTCAAATTCTACACATATTTAAAGAATATTAAAAAACTTTCCTATACCAAATTTGGTAATTATATCTTTATTGGTTTTCAAGATATTGAAAAAAATAACTTTTTTTTTGAAGACTTTGACAGCTCATAACTCCTCAGGAGTACCGAATTCGCCCTATGTTTATAAAGCTTTTCGGCTTATTTTTATGTCAACTATATGCCCTTAGCGTTTCCGAACGTTATTCTGAATCACCCTGTATATGTTATCTATATGTATGTTGGCTATTTTTTTGATACCAATCACATATGCTCCAAAATGATATTTTTCAAACAAAATATCATATTTCACATTATCAGATATATACGTTTTTTTAATATAATGTTGAAATGAAAAACAGTTAGCATTATTTCTAATAAGCTGTCTGCATTTAATAGAAAAACGTATACGTCAACATTAAATTATATTCAAATTTCCGACTTTTTCTCCGTTTTCACTGGATACGCACTAAAGCCTAATTAGTTTTTCTGACATTAATATTGTGACGGTCCAATTTTCCATTCAGTCCATCAACATGATTCGCATATATGACTATCTATAATTCTATTTCCGTTTTTGTGTAATTTGTCTTCCTATGCGACATTACTGTGCTGTTATATTATATTCCCCATATTCACATGTATAGTGAAAAAAGAAACAATCAAATTCAAAAACACGTCTAACATGCAAGCTAGTGTGACGGAAAATACAGAAAACATAATTCTTTTTCTTAATTTTTCATATATGTTGTTGTAGTCGTGATATTGATGATATCTTGTTGGTTTCAAGTACTTTCAACACTTATTCTTTGTCACATTTTTGTCAGGTACGCGATGGTTTACTTTATAAAAGCCAATTGGGACTAGACAAGACATGTTCCTTATATAAAAAAGAACAATTCCACAAATTAATTTTAAGAGTTGATTTAATTACTTGTTAAATAGTGTAATACAATGTTGTAAATCGTCCAGCTTGACAGTTTGGATCAGTGTAAGAAAAAATATGTAATTTTTTATAAAATACCAAAGAGTGCACAAACAATATAATATATTAACGACATAAATGCTGCGATGGTATATATAAGTTTTTAGTTTTCTGGCCACGTTCTTTTCTTGTGTGCTATGTAGGAACGATAATAAATGAGTGGTTGGGTAAAGTTATTCGTAAAATGGAGTGAAACTGGTAGCTGGAAAGGTGTGAGAGTTTAACAGCTCAGGTGTGGACATGTTAAGCTTAACCAAAGATGCCGACAACATTAAGTGCCCATATGCCGACTGACACATAGAGGCCGTTTTCCGTTTTCGCAAACGCTAAACTTGCTCGCGTATTAAGGCATTCCATCAAGTCAATGCTAAAGATTTACACTAATTTAAAAAGCGAATAAAGGAAAAACAACTTTCAATTGGAATTTTATATATTTCATGGTGTATGAGATTTACTTATTTAAATTATTTCTTGAGAAAATTTCAGTTTTCTCTTCAAATCCCTGCTGCGTTATCTAATAATTCGATTACTTATATTTTGTTTCAATTTTCAATAACTTGATAAATAATTGGCTGGTGTTGTTCGATTTCAAAACTTGAAATGGACAATTAAAATGTTGCACACAGAAATAAAATTTAATAAGCCTTACATGTACATGTTCACCTTTAAAACTTCCTCTGTATTTTTTGATTATTCTGATATGAAGCATCCTGACGTCGTCGTACACACACACACACATTAAAGCCGGTACATTTTATATTTATAATGAGATACGTAAAGGCAGATTGGCCGGAATGCTGTGTCGTTAGTTGGTAGAATTGGTTTATATTATATGTATGTAAGGTATATATTTCATAAAAACGTCTTATAAAACTAATTGGATAAAAATTGTGCAGCAAAACTATTGTCATTTTCCAATACAACAAAATTGTACACATTTTTATGCTAGTGTTAAGTAAGGGGTTGCATTGTGCCACTGTGGGTGTCCAAATAACCACTACCTTAAATGATGCAGAAGCGCCAAAAGGCATTAAAATTTTGTCTTTAAACGGCCCATTAAACGTTCTTCCAATTCGCACAATCCCAGCATATATATAACACCCCTTATCATGTGTATGGTGAAAAGTGTGGCGAATATAAGTCACCCCCGTGTGCTGACAACAATGTCAAGCTAAAAATGTTCTTTGTTTCCTACTATAATTTACTTATAGTGTAGTTAAATTATGATGCGTGCATTTTAAGCTTCGTCGACTTTGTGGGCGATATTAAACGACCATCTGTCTACTCCACCAAAAAATTAAAGCACACAATTTTCTACGAACTACTTTCAATTTTTTAGCCATTACATCGTCTATAATATAGTTTCATACTGTTGGAATTTATTAAATAATTTGTGCGGAATTAGTGTGTAATTGTGGCTGCCCCTGTTTCTGATTAAAAGCTTTTTTTCTTCAACCCCTATACGAGAACAATTAATATATTTATATTACTTTAACATATCCTTTTTATGTTTGAAATGACAATTACAGGAACTGATAATTACAAACATTTTATGTGAAAAGCTGCATTTAAAATTACTTCATTTAAAAACTTATGTACCTATAAGTTTTTTTTTTAAATGGAACATTTATTTATTGTTGTGATAATTGTCCACATGCAAAATTTCCCATTTTATTTACAATTAGACGAGATTATTAAGTTTAAAATTGGCTTTGTATTAATATAATTATAAGCAGATGTCCAAAGATTTATATTAAATAATTAACAATGGTAAATTGTTAAAATAATTGAAAACAAATAGTCTTTTGAAATTATTTACAGTAGTTGATTAAAATAAACAACATTAATTTTGGAATTTTAAATTTAATTAATTCTTTTTTCTCATTTCGGTGTACATTTATAAGAAAATGTGTAAAAGTAATACAAATGCTGCGAAATATGTACAGTTATGTCAGATTAAAAAGATAGATACAAACAGATGATGATCATTATCATTAAATTGTACATATAATATAGCTACCGGTTTATTTATAGATTATAATTATAGTTTCCTTATAATAAAGTTTTAGTAAACAAAATTGAAGATTGTTAATTTATGGCATTCGCTATGCAATAAAAATACATGAAAATGAATACAATATTAAAAAACAATATTTATTTGATTATAATAACTTTATTACAGAAGCATTAAATATATATATGTAATATTATTGTAATTGTTGCATTCCTTCTTGGAATAAAATCAATTCATTTATTCCAAGTAATAGTGTATGCTTCTTTAATAAACATTTATACTTTTCCACGGAAATGCTGGTAATTGTTTCAGGTTGAATCAGTTTTATGATAAATATGTATATATAAGAATTTGGATTACTTTTGCAAAGTTGGCAAAAGAGATTAATCCCTTTTTAGTTTTGCCGCATCTTTGGCTACCTCTCATTATCACACAAAGTCGTTTATTATTCTTTTATATACAACAGCCACATTGTGTCAACCATCTCATTCTCATCGCTCAAGTGGAAAAGAGAGATTGTTGCATGGTTCTCCTTCAATTATTCGAAAACTTGTGACATTTTCACGGAGACGAATTATCGTTCCGACACCCAGCCGTGTAAAGTTGGTTAGTTATTTTCTCGCCACCACACTTGCCAAAGAGGCGATTGTTTTCTACAGACCGATTGACAAAAAAAATACTCGAAAAAAATACTACCTTGTAGTCTACATTGAAATTCTACGTTTTTTTTACGAAAAAAAAGTATAATTCTCTGTATGAACGTAATTCAGAAGAATGAAAATTGTAAATAAAATTCAATTGCACTCAGTTAATAGTACGTACTTTAAATAATTTCATATAAAACTGCATGTAAGAAATGAATTTAAAGTGGCTTTTAAAATGCCACAACTTTTAACTGATGGTAAAATATTTTTCAAATATTATTTGGCATATGAAGAATAGTTGTGCTGAATAATATTTTCATCAAAAATGCTGAAGACACATATAATCACATTAAATTAACGGTTAGTTTGTTGGTATAGCATTAGGAAATAAAATTAGTGAAAAGAATTTGAACGGTAGCTGTATAGCTAACATAACTGAGAATTCTGCGAAATCAAGATATTGCCTATTGATTATGCAAGATTACAGATAATTCGAAACCTGTCTCATATTTAACATCCACGGAACTAAAAACAAAGACATCCTACTTTTCTCAGCAGTACCATTTCAAAATATATATTATACCAAAGTATTTCAAGGCTATAAAGAACACAATTTATATGTCTTAAAAAAATTCACCTGTTCGCATAATATAATTTTTATATAAAAAAATAATAAAACAGAAGAAGAAATGCTTTATTTTATGGTTGAAGTGTACAAAAAGGCGCCGAACTAGTGAAAATTGTCCGATAAGATCCGTTAAATTTTCTAACTATAATTCGATGGTTTTATTTCCCAAAAGCGTAGTGAAGGGTGACAAGTTTTTGGGCACGGCCATATGTTGAGATGTGGTAGTATGTGTTGATACACAAATTACCTGTGTGACAGCGTGATTGTATTCTAATGGGAGTGAACGAGCCGTAACATAATACATTAGTTCCGTTCATTTTTTTTTTTTATATTATTTCGAACCGATCTTCTATAATGTCTGTCCGATGACGAGCCCTTCGAATACTTCAAAAACACACACATTATTAGCCGTTTAAATTTAATTTATACCATTATCTAAGTGAATAAAAACGATTCGAATAAAAGGAAGAATAAACTTAATGGCTTCTTTAATTTCATCACTCTATTTTTGGTCAAGCATGGATCAGATTACCTTTCAGCGTAAAGAAGTGTTTTATTATAAATCCGGTACTCGGATTGACCAAAAGCGACACATTTTGTTTAAAAACTTCTTTAGGGAATTAAGATTATTAATAGTGATGTCATAATTGTGCATATAAAAAGAAGTGGAACAGTTGCAAAAATTTGATCCTCTCCAGTACAAATCCTTACGTTTTCAAGAACACGTTTTAATAGACACGTGTTCGTCAAAAAAGACGTTCCTATTGCAATAAATGATATTACCACCAAAAAACAAAGAGGATTCCTGAAGGACTTTTTACTCTTAATCGTCCATAACACCAAAAAGGTAGAATTTTCTATTTTTTTAAGTACCTACCAATCTCAGCCTTTCAGTATTTATTTTGGACGAAGTTGTATTTGGAAAATCAATTATTTACAACTTCATCACTTCTTTTAGTGCTAAAATGGAAAGTTTGCTATTAGAATTTTTTAAATCAAACATAATACATGTAGGTAATAACAGCGGTAAATGGTTTTATTCTTTTATTCCGCTATAAAATTTGTCACCCAGTTGTTCGTCATCAGCGTAAAATGTCCCTAAATTGTATCATTTTGTACACGATATATATCCGAAAAGGCAACGCTTATACACATCGTATACGTAAAGTGAATAAAATTTTTTTTTCGGAAAAATCATCCTTATACAAGAGTGGCGTAGGGGCCGTTTGGGTGGTAGGGTATTGTTATGTCACATACAGTATATCATATGTTAAATTGTCTGTAACAGAGAAACCGAGTTGGTTGGGTATGCATAAGTAAAATAAGGACCACACTGTAGAGAGAGCGCTTTAAGAGGATGCAATAAAATAATGTTCTGCTTCAGTGGCTTGTATAAGACTTCGGTTGTTTTAATAAAGCTAATACGCTGTCATGACTGCAGTTATTATTTGTATTTTATGTGATATGTGCGAATATTTCACATGGGTCTAAATCCAATCGCGTGAGATTGTACTCCTTTTTACGATACACTATTAATTATTTTACAACTTTTCATTTATTCCAATATTTTTCTATACACCATTAACATTAAATTTATTGGAATGTGTTGTATAAGCTGCAAATTTATAGTGTTTAATGGAAAAAAGTCTATTTTCCCAGAAGCTTGTTCATTTTATATATATAACACAGCATACATACATATAAGTGTACCACCCACCTTATAATATCGATTAAATAAATTGAAAATAGATATAACAAAATTATATCAAAGCATAAATTTATTGACTGTCTTTCATTCTGTAAAAGAATTTTTCATATCCGCTACAAATGCTAATTAGTAATTTCATAACAGGCTATAAAAAGGATAGAAAGTTGGCTTGTTTAATATAATATATAAATAGAATCAACAACGACAACTCGACCACCCGACAAAGACATTCATCTTCAACTTTAACCAGTCTATTTAGTTGGACGCATACTTGAACCACAATCCACAAGCAAACAAACAAAAAAAATGCAAAAACTATATTCAAATATTAAATATTAAAATTTGTTCTTCGTCTTTTTCGAACTTAATAATTCAACTTTTCAATCTATATATTTTGATCGTGGTTGTTTTATTTTGCTGAAAAACATTCTTACAAATAAGGAAAATTTGTAGGCGCCTTTTCGACCGTATTTTCGTGCTTGACTGCTTTTACATTTTGCCTCTACTATATGAAAACACAGTCCAAAACTGGCCATGAATTTTTTGCCACCATTTCATAAATCAATAAAAACATTAATATTGTCCAAAAACTTCTATACAAATACATAAATACGAACCACATGAATAAATAGATATGGAAAATACGTATATAGGGATGATGGGAGGAAAAAAACAACGTTTAGAAAGTGCAGACCAGGCAAATTTCCAATGTCTTCATCAAAAAAAAAGTTTTATTTGCACAGTCATGGCCCACTTGACCGGATGATATTCAAGATGCGGGCGGACCGAACGTTATACGGGTTAAGTGAAATTAAAGATTTTTTCTTCCCTTGCTCCATTCCACGGTACACTGCTGATATCTCTCGTCTATCATCTATTTCGATGGAAATTTGAATTTATTAAATCCACAACAACAACAACAACAAAAAAGGTTCGTCTTGCAAAATTTCATTTAATTAATATTTCAAATATAAAACGTATTTATTTGTAAACACAAAAAATACAATAGCTGGCAGTATTGAAGGCCCTTTTGAATTGAATGAAACACAGAAGAAATAAAAAACAAACGCACATACTATGGTCGCACCACAAACAGCGAATATCCAGTTGGACAAGCCAAAATTCCAATGCTTCAGATATCAAAGAATCCAGTTACTTACTCATGATCATGATAGACAGTTGATGAACGAACGTTCAGACATCTAACGATCTGCAAACATTCTCTTTTTTGTAGTTTTCTTAGCACGTCGTTTACAGTATATGTGTTTTCGTTCAACCACAAACCATCTCATTACGCAAACAGTCAATTTTGAATTAACAAAACACAGTATAATGCTATCTGGGCCCAAAAATGTACCCTTCCAATTTCTCGTTCATCGAACTTGTGTCTAAATCAAAAATTCCCTTTCCACATACATGCAGACTAATGCATAATGTAACATTAATAAATATTCCATCACTTATTCTACTGCAATAACGGTGTATATGTTGAAAAAAGGATAAAACGTCAATTGATTGATTGATTTATACTTTGTGGAGGTGAAGAAGGTGATAAGGTGTGCAAAGAAGAAGAATCTGAGAGTATAGAGAGAGTGTAGAGGGTAAACGGTGTATTGCGACCTCAACAGTTTGATTGGTATATGGCACCAATGGGTCGTAGATCGCTGTTGTCGGTTAGTCAAAAGGGCGCCTGTCACATAAACAACACTCAGCATGGCCAGTTTCAGGTGAGGATGCACCCGAAGGCTACTACCGTTGCTAAACCACCTGCACACACACAATTTCTCTCTCTTTCCATCAACAATAACTTAAATTAGTCGGACAATGATTGCGTTTGTTTGTAATACATGTAATTAATGTATGCGCGTTGTTGGTTGTTCTTTGGATCATTAGAAAAGTTTTTATTCAGAAAATGTGTAGGAGTTTCGATCAAATTGAATTTTAATCCTGATAATGATCTACATTTGTTTTCGTATAATAATGGTCATTAAATGTGTCCAGAAATAAAACTTTGCATAAGGAAGGGACTATTAGTGTTTTGTCCACAGATTTGATAAATTCCCTATCGCAGATAAAAACCATGTGTCCAAATATGGAAAGAGGTATTAAATTGTATAAAATATGTATTGAATGTTGGAGTAACACGGAATAATGAGATGGCGAGTGCTTTTTACAGATACGAAACTAATTGCCGAAGCCTACTGCAAGTAATTATTCATTAATTGACTTTCTTACTTGACAATGTTCTTATCCATTGCAAGAATCCTTTGATGATGACCGCTAATACGCATTTAAAACAACAAACATAACATATTACATAGCCGCACAGAGGCAGCTTTCGCAGTTTCGCGCAGTTTATTTGGGAAACACTTGAATCTACTTTATAGTGCATTTTAAGCTTCAAGTTTATGTAGCCAGCGATACGATAATTGTTTTATTTATATGGCCACATACTAATTGATTATAGGATTTCTGGAATATGTGTACACGAGAGGGTATACCCTCATTGGAATCTCAACTGTTTCACTATTATATGGTTAATAAATACTTATTATTCAAGGCTCAACTCTATAAATACATCTATTACATAAATTTGTTGTTTTGTCCACAAAAGGAACAAAACGATTTTGTTTTATTATGTTCTATAATTCTATATACATATATTAATAAACTTGAGTTGCTATGAAAAAAATTAAAACAAAGTTTCAAATTTTGCACCCTGGTTACATGTACATAATTACAAATGTAGTCGTTGCTAAGGAAAAGCACGTGTTCAAATCTGTTGCCATGGTTACATACACAGTATATGAAATCGTTACTATGGAAACAAACACGTGAATGTGTGCCAGAAACTATAGATTGATTTGAACTTGATTGATTTTTACTTACAAATAAAAATATAGATCGAAAACTAGTTTTTTTTTGTTTATAATTGAAAGTGTGCCAGAAACTAGACTGGTTTTTATTTACCAAAAAAAAATTAGATCGGAAACCAGTTTTTTGTTTATAAATGAATGCCAGTGCCAGTTTTTATTTTCAAGTAAAAATGTAGGTCGAAAACTAGTTTTTCTATGTACTTAAATTAATGTGTGTCAGAAACTAGACTATATTCAAGTCCAAAGTTTGGTTATATTGGAGAAAGCTTAAATCAAATCACCCTGTATAAAAGTTGTCGAAGAAGGCGAAAATTCCACACAATACCCAAACTGATGTGTTGGCAATCAATTTCCAATTATATTATTAAAAGTCATCACCAAATTTATCTTTGTATCCTTTTTTATAGTTCAAATTGAATTTAATAAAATTTATGTTGTAAAGGGGGTAAAAATGTTAGTTCCAATTATATTTTATTAACAGCTTCCCATGATATTATTCTATACATACCACCGATGTGTGTGTGTGTAGAAATATATAAAA
Organism: Oryzaephilus surinamensis; assembly: GCA_004796505.1. Taxonomy (NCBI): domain Eukaryota; kingdom Metazoa; phylum Arthropoda; class Insecta; order Coleoptera; family Silvanidae; genus Oryzaephilus; species Oryzaephilus surinamensis. The sequence continues at coordinate 9,928 of SSSI01002938.1, forward strand.
TGTCATTTCAGTAAAGAGAGTCCACACAGGCTACAGACAGACATCCAAAGAATGCCGTTGATAACAACAAGAGAGAACAGAAAAGAGAAAACATTCCAATACGGTAGCTTTATCTCCAAATTGTATCATTATCTCATACACTGTTCTTTGGACAGCATACATCTATTAAAATAGATATCTGCACCTAAAAAATCAGACCTCAAACATAGTGAAAAAGTGAACCAATTTAATACTCTTATTGAATTGTCTAAAATATTTTGATATGCTATTAGTTTACAGTGTTTGCGTTTTCAGTGATTTGTCTTCGTCAATTTTTGGGACAATATCATTCAAAAATTGACTGCAGAGTCTAGTTAAATACAAAAAAAATTATTCATATATTTTATTTTAACCTAATAAATCAACATATCTCAAAACCTATATCAGAATACCTAAAATACCATCATTTAAACTCAACTTACCCAAGAATGTTAAATTTTCGGTCTGATGTAAAGGGTTCTATCATATTTTTTATAATAAAGTGATACACCATTAAATGGACAAGACAAAAAAAATGATATACGATTCAAGAATTATTGTAAATAGTGTTAGTACTTGGTTAGGGCCAATGTTATCTAGTTTATCAAAGGGCCAGGGCCTTTTTTGGGTAAAAACGCGGCAGGTGACAAATACACGCCCCAACTATCTACCGCCTGTCCTTAACATGATCCAAATTCTTCATCGTTAAATATTTCCATTGTTTTTTTATTATTTTAACATATACTTAGTCAATTCGGGAGATACAGTTTAAGATAGTCCAGTTAATTTCCCACGAAAAATCTGTTTTTTGTAATTAAGACATATACTACAATTTTAATAAACTAGATAGAAAAAAATTTAATACAGGATGTTTTAGTTTAAAGGGCTGATTGCATTTGAAACGGTTTACAAATACGATAATATTTATTTTCTATTAGAAAACTGCACATTTCACAATTAATGTAGAATATTTGTTAAAGATAAAACAATGTTGTAATTAGCCTGTTTTTATTTTAAATGACAACCTACACATAATATAACAATACTATCATTTTTACCCTTCTACATTTTTTTTCAAATAAAATTAATTATTACACATTGTCCCCATCGTGTATTCGTTTAAAACTACACATATACATACTTAGTTAATAGACCAATTGAACATCTGTACATAATAATTACTTTACAAAATGTTTTTGTAACCAATTACGTATTAACAACAAATAAAGCTCTTTTTGAGCAGCAATTTACTTAATTTAATGCACCATCATACATACATATATTATTCATTTCCACGTGTGTTTTGTATTTTTAATAAATAATTTAAAAACCACATAAATATTAATATGTATACAATTGCATTTTGTTTTATTGATAAAATTCCTAGTAAAATTCGTTTTTGAACAACATATGAGTGGGTATAACGATTACAATCGTAAAATGATAATTATCCCAATTATGAAACATGGGTACATTATTAATATTTAACAAAAAGGTGGACGTCCAATAAAATATATAATTTAAAGCAAAGTTTGTCCAACAATTTTTATATAAAACAAATGCTATCTGCGATGGCATTCAACATAATAATGCCGACAAACAATTGTGATGTCAGGAAGCTAATAGTATACCAGTTAGTGTTTATATTTATACCTTTCTTTTTTTTATTTTGATGAAAGGACCTAATGAATTCAAATACGGTTCACACCTGCTATAGTCTCTCTATTTATACGGTAAATGATTCCAATTATATACCATAAACAACAATTCCTAATGCGTCTTCCTCTTCCGTTAAACCGATTGTTGATTGCTCATAATTTAACTAAAAGTATTTCGTAAATTTTGTAACAACAATTTGTATATTTCATTATGACATTTAAAAGAGCAGTTAAATTTTGGCCAATTTATTGGCCATTCCGTTTTGTATACAGTATGATTTGTTTTCTAATTCACTCGGTGAAAAATTGATTTTGCTAATTTATTAGTTTTTCATTCTTGAAACCTTTTACTGAATAACACATTTTATCCATTTGCATTTATAATTTTATTAGTTTGTTTTCTTCACGTTTTATGTAAGATGAATCATTTTAAATGAATATTAAGGTCTTTTCACGAACAAAATAAAACGTTTTTATGTTATTAAATTCAACAAAACTGTTGATACAAGAATAAAAATTAATACTAAAATACTCCTACAAGTGTGGAGAAGGTTATGAAATATGTCGTTTTAAATGGAAAATAATTCACTGAACTTCTAGTATGAGTTTGTAATATAGAAGCCGCTAAAATTGCAAACCAACTAATTGCACACTTTAAGTTTATCTCAACATTTGATACCATATATATTTGTTTGACTATAAATGACTATTTCCAGTTCTAGGAAATGACTAAAAGTAATTAGTAGCGCGCTACCGTGCCAGTAAAATGCTTAAAATTCTAATATAATTGCATTTGCGTAATTTAAACAAGTTCTTATAACCATTTACGAATGATAGTACAACTACTTATCTAGTATATTTTATCTTTCTCATTTACATTTTCGAAAAAGTTGTATAAACAACAACAAAAAAAAGTGGAAAACGTATTATGGTATCGGTTTTAATAAATGTTGGAAAAGACAACCGCAACAGTCAAACGTCTAGACATTAATAAGCATAACGCCCCTTTCGCCATAATCCCCTTTTCTGTAATAATTCCTGTGACTTTTTGGGTAAAAATAATATACAGAAGAAAAATAAAATAAAAACAACACACACACACAAAACATTAAAACAGAAAGTAGTTTGCTTTATAAATTTTTCCCTTATTGGGGTGCAGTTCGGTTGGAGGTAGTTGGCCCCCCGTTGGTGTACCACAGGTATCTATTCTTGGCTTGTCACCGGCGTGCTATGCACTTGTTTCTTCCCATCAATCTTGCCGCTATCACTAACTAGATCTATATACTATCTATATGTATTTAGAGAGAGAAAAACGTACAACTCGTACAAGGTCTGAGATATTTTATAGATGTATGTGTTTGCAGCATCTCTATAACTAGTTAAATAGGTAATATATACCTGAATCTGGCCACTGCTGTTATTGCAAAACAGCAATTTTTTTAATGTTAAAAAAGGCCATTCAATGATCGAGGTCTTTATTTAACACGCCACAATTCAAATAACTGAACAATCATTAAATGAACGTTTTATATGTTTAGGTGTATTATTATTAATCCGCCTACACCTAGTTTCTATACATTGTAATCTAACCATTTCATCTAAATGTTTGTCCAAAAAAAATGGAACTAATGTTTAACCAAATGTATATTATAGTAAATTACACACATGTTAAATTGGATACGATAACATACAAATTAATAGTTAAAACGCAACTCAACTTAATTCTTTTATTCTTGTTCATCAAAGCGCACTCACCCAAAACGATCCATTCTATTTAGAATAATTTTGTGTCACTATTTCAACCATCATCATAAAAAAATTGGTACCTTATTAATACGTCCACATTTTTTCCCTCAAGTATTCAACGTAAAGTGTTTTCATCCATATTTAATTAAATTAAGAAATCAAGTTTGGAGAAAGTATAAGTGTCTATACCAGAATGCAGTCTAGTGAAAATTCAATTTATGTTAGAAATTCTGCAATTCGTACAGTTACGGTCCATCTAGCTAATATGCGTCGCATCTATTCGACCAAATTATATTTCAAACACGCAAACCATATCGATTATATTGAAAATGTGAACTGGACCACTGTTTCAGGTCACAGTATTCTATCATGTTGGGGAATTACAGTATTTTGGACGTTGGTCACTTGCCAGAGACATTCGCGACTCTCGTTTATTTCACCCCCATCGATCACATGGCCATTTCTACATCAGCAGCTCTGATGCTGACTGACGAATTTTTAGGGTAATTTCAGTTATATATATTTCAGGTTCTTTTTTTGCTTTTTCCTTGTTAAGGATTTTCGTGTGGTTGATAATTGAGAAAATAACAAAGAACCCACATACCTGCATATTAATTTAAATAATGGAAAAACATATATAAATGGATATCGTAATTAAGTGTTTAAGTCACTAATCAATTTGTCTGCCATTTAAAATGTAGGGCGTTTAAATTGCTTACATTATAAATGCCATATTTATAATATATGTAAAAAATAATTAGTATACGTACATAAATAAATTGGTTTGCGTTTTTTATTTCTATCAAATAAACGTAATTCTGTAACGTATATGTATATATATGTAAATATTTCAAACAGTAGCAGTTTTTGTAAAATTATAGAAAATAATTCGGTCGAATATGGTTAAAGATAAATTTTTACAAAGCTGTTTAAATAATTGAAAACATTTTCAATCATTTGTCAGCAACTATTTGTTCCATGAATTGCATTACAAATAGAAAATTGCAAATTTAACACAAGAATGCGATTTTCCAATAATAAGAAAGTAGTTGGATGTGTGTTTAAAGTAAATTAAGTACAGTATTTATATAACGCTTGCTGTATAATAAAACATAAACGAGTAAAATATCTTCCTTGTGTAGCAAAATTTATTTCTTGATTTGAAATCGTTTGAAAACAATATAAAATATTTGTAAAACTGGTATATTTATATGAGGCTGTGTGTTGTTGGCAATAGTTGGTGGGTCACATATGGCGTTGTTGAGTCAATGTTGGCCATAAATCGTCATCAATTCAATGATTGTAGTAATTGCCAGTTGAATTCCTAACAAATGGTGTCTCTAACGTCTGTTTTAGGTGTTTGCCAAGCACTTTGGTCTCAATTTCGCACCTGATCCTTTCAACATTGCTAAACAGCTGACAATGACCGAAAAAATATCTCTTATTATCACCCTCTTAACGAAAGCCACAAGAATTATGTCTAATAATAGATGAAAAATGGGAAAATTTTATTAGTTGGTGAAACTGATGAAATACACGCAATATTTAATAGAATTTCCATTTTCATATAAGCATATTTCTATAAAAAAATTCTATTCTTACAATTGTAATCAAAAATAATGTGTTTATACCATTATATCTGCACTAAAATCAAAATGTAATAAATTCAATTCACGATAAGATTTAGTAGTTTTCAATCAATTTGGAAATTTTCAACTGAAACTTTTTATAGTATGGCAAAATATATAATGTGCGTTTTGAACACGAAAGAACAATTTTAATGATACGTTAAAAATCATACAGAATATCATTAAGATATGTGTTATCCTTGTTGGGAAAATGGAAATAGAATGGGATTGTTTCGTTTTTATTAATATGGTTGGTATCTTATTGATAGTTTGTGGGGGGTGAATAAAGTCAACTATAATCGTGGGGTTACTTATATTATAAATGTTGGAAAATATATATTGCAACGTAAATTATAAATCAGAATTTGACAATCGGACGCCATTATAAACGGAGATGTCACCTCATGGTTTTCACGTTATCTCTACTTCGATATAAATGTATTTAAACGACAGTTGTTGTAATGGATTTGGAAAACAGCGACTGTAAAAATTTTTCAATTTTCCTATTCAATTTAATTTTGTAATGGAAATTCTAATTATAAAACTTCGTACAGTACAGTAGAACATTTTTAATAAAATAAAAATTAATTTTCATTATACAATTCAACACCAAGCATATTATTAAAGTCATTAAATGTGATATGTTTACACTAAGCCACTAAATAAATAATTACTGTTGGCATCAAATTGAATTTAATTACTATAATTACATAATATGTTCTCGTTTTCACGTTTTAAAAGACATTTAGCATGTTGGTAAGGCATTACTTGCGTTTGAGAACTACTGTCATACCATTCTTATGGAATATATAAAGACCAACTGATTATTTACTAAATAAATATTTAAGATCTAGAACAAAATACTCATTAATATACATATTGCATGATCACTGATGACAATTTCAAAAGATAGACATTCATGCGACCGAATCAAAAAGAAAATTATCCCTTAATATATACACAATATTATATGGAAGCTTATCATTTGACATTTAATCATATTTGAATGTAAAATAGAGAAAACAAAAACCTGAAAACTGAAATAAAAAAAATACAACTTTAATTCCAATCTTACATTTGATTGTGGGAAAATAGATGACTACACAACATTATTTATTGCCAGTTATATTTTTTAATAGAAAACTAAAAGCTAATAAATTTCAATCGTACAATTTCGAAAAAAATAAAAATTAAAGCTCGTATTTTACGTTTTATTATAGCCGAATTTCTGTGTCCGTAAAATAGGTTGAATTATTTTTTATTAAATTTTACCACCCCCTCAAAATTGTATATTTAGACAAAATATTTTCATGGTAGAATAGACAAGGCCTATGTGGTCATTCAAAGCCTGTAATAAAATAGCATTTATCTATCATTACTGGCCTTAAACTGGAACATCCGCAGAATATAGATCAGGAATTATATTATGTTGTGTAGAAGCTGAAAAAAAGGCCACCCTCCATTTGGAGAAGAAAAAAACGGCACCCCTATACAACCCATGCTGATGTCTTCGTTTTTATTGATTCATCAATATATATATGTATATATAGAATGGAAAATTGAGCCGTTGAAAAAGATCAAATGAATTATTGTGCGAAAGATGCGTTTTAATCATATTAAAAATAAAAATAAATATTTCACCCTCATATACGTATTAAATGTATTGTGAAGATTCTTGTGAAAATGGTCCATATGCAGTGAATTGATTAGGGAGATACAAATGTGTTTATTCTTGTATATGGGGGCCAATGTAAATATGTTATTTAGAAACTAATAACAATGATTAAACGTAGAAGATATAAATTCAAAACCACTACGAGTATAAATTGTTTTTACGTGCTTATAACAAAAATGATTAATTTTAATAAATACTTCATCAAGTTTTTCGCCCAAGTTTTAGTTGTAAAGTTTTTAAATTATGAAAATCAGCAGGCAGTACATCCGTTTTTGAAATTATTAATAGTCTAAGTTGTATCTAGATTTATACCAGTAGCAACTTGTCAATTGACTTTGTATATTTTCTTTTTTAGTAGTTTTTTCCAACTTGACTATTATAAGTATATACAAGTACACAAGTATATATACAAAATAAACTTTTCACGGTACAATTAGCCAGTAACATGCAATTGCCTGTTAATAAATATTGCAAAATATTGCCTGCTGCAAAGGCGTAAATAACTTTATTTCCAAATGACTAAATCCAAATATAATTAATTACATATTCTTGTAAATAGTAGCGTTGCAGCAGTTTTACTTGTGTTTTAAAATAGGTTTTAATGAATGCGACGCGACGAATAATTAATCAAGCAAAAACTTTTCGGTTTAGCCATTTATCTATTTATTTTTATACGAATTTTTAAAAATGTAATAGAAATTTTATATTAAGTCAAATAACATTGTCGATTTAATTGTATATAACAGAATTTCTCGGTTAACCGCACATCATTTCATTATGATTATTATTATTATTAATAATCCTTTACTTACGCATGTATGTATAATATTATAAAGTTCTGTTATGAAACAGAAGAAGCCGATATCGTGCTTGGTTATCACAAATCAACCGTGTTGAGAGCTTGCATTAAACGCTTTATTTATTTAACTATTTATTTGCTAATTTATTCGAAGAAGGGATTACTGTTACATACAAAATATTGTCAATTTATTATACATAAATGAAAATTTATTTAATTTATATACGAATTAAAGAATTATTTATTGTTAGTTGTACTTGTACTTTGTATTTATAGATTTGTTTACTTAGTTCACTAAAAACTTTTGTTCAGTCTAATGTCTAATACCATTTTTTGGTATTTTTAAAAGAGCAATTTCTCACCTTGTGGAAAAATCAACAAATTTGTAATTAATTTTGCATTGCGTTCAAGCAATTAAAAAAATAAACGTAAACCACTAAAATTAGATACCTTGTGGAAATGTCTTAATTAACTATTATTAATTTTAATTTTTAACAAACAAAACATTCTTATGTATAAGGTCAAAATAATGACATAATTTTGTAAGGGACATCCTGTATTGTGTTAGTTTGAAGAAATATATTAGATAATTGAAATATTTTCGTACATAATTAGAAAAACATACGATATATTATTAAAACAATTAAAATTTTAAATTAAATTAACAATAGATAATTATTTATATAAAATATTGTATAGTTTGTTAACAGAAAAACGGAGAATAAGAACAAGTTTTATAATAATATAGTGTAATGTGAATTGTTAATAATAATTTAGTTTAATTAGAGAGAGGAAGAATGAGAGAATGCCGACTTCCTAAATTGAATAGGGAATAAAAAGAGATTGCCTCAAATTCTGGTACGGATGCTGCGTTGAATAGCTTTCAGCAGACAAACACTCGCAAGTGGAAATCCGATCTTCTAATAAAGCAATTGCATGATGTTCTCTTTTGTGCAATTTCTTATAAGCATGTCTACGAGACTGTTGCACTGAGAAAATTAACTAGTAAAATATACCCCAAAAATGGTTATAAAATACTACATGTACTTATTGAATATGGTGACAAGGGCTACAATTGTATAAAATACTACTACAAAAATGTATTTACTAATATCATATACAATACAACTACAATACTTGTATAAATACAGTTTAATCATACTTGTATAAAATACTACTACCGAAACAATATTAAATAAAATTATGGTAGAGTATATGTTAACACGTTATTCTCCATATAAATAAGATTGGAAAATGTTATTAAATATATTTACTGTTAATAATAATTAACAGTACCGTAGTTTTATTTTATATAAGACAGGTAGATTTTGGATAGACTTATTTAAGGATCAAAATAAAACACATTATGTATTTAAATTAAAAGTACAAGTATATTGTTACACTTCACTTTACATTTCTTTTCTGATACACATTATTGGAATCTTCCTTTAGATTAGATATTCTAAAAAAAAATCCTAACAATTATAAATACGTATACAATATGCAAGTAAATATGTTACCTATGATTTAAGTCACTTTTCACTTCATTTCTATTATGAGTTACACCAGGGTTTTTCTCATTAATTGTTTGTTGATTCTATATGTTTGTAAATTCCGTCGGGTTGGTTCTTAAAAATGCTTCAAGATCGTTCCAAAAAATTAGAATATTAGCTATTTTATTATTTTAAAAAATAAAAAATAGTTAAAGACTCACTATACAACTTATTTCTTCCAATGGACTACAGGACCATCACTGCGGGTACAAGGGATGTTCACAAGTTCTTTATCAAAAATATCTTTTAGTAAAATATTAACCCAATACTGACTTCACTTAAAATGCCCTCTCTATCATTAATACTCTTATTCGTATGTTCAATATTATTGTCTTTATTCTGTTTATTGGAATTCTGAAAATTATTTTAAATATAATGCATGACTGTATATAATTTTATAATTCGAGGGTTAAATATTAAATACTCACTACTTAGCTTGAAATAAAACATTAATTCTTGTAAATCAGAAAGAATGTTTTCCATTTATATATTAGAACTAACAGTACTACTACTCGTATCATC
>SSSI01002948.1:8862-31350 GCA_004796505.1 Oryzaephilus surinamensis
GATGTATGGTTGAAAGGAAAAGGGCGTTCCAAATTCCAATGTCCATAAAAATACCACATGCGGACCACAATTTCCACTTGTATGGCGTTGATTCTTTAAATCCCTTTGGATCTGGCTCGAAGGACCAAAATTGTTTGTGTATGCGTGTATGATGTGTATGCACTTGGTGCAATTAAATGAGAAAAATGTATTTTAATAAAAAGATGAATGATTTTGTGTAATATACGTTTTATTTCGCTTATGGCTCGTCGTCGACTTCTTTACAATTGATTTTTACAAAAGTAGTAGGAGTGCAAAGTATAATAAAATATAAAAAGTTGTCAATCAAGCCCCTCCAAAATAGATGAAACATAGTAATAGAATTAACATTTATGATAATTAAAATATTACAATCATATATACATATAAGTATAATGTGGAATTTATACAGTGTTTTAAATTTTATCAGAAAAACATCAGCTATAAAGAAATGGTATTCAACAATCAACTATATGTAATAAATTTATATAAAAATAATTAAGTGGTCAATTTGCAAAACGAACTACTGGTACTTGGTAACAATTTTCATCTAATAAAATACTCAAATTGATGTAGTTATGGAAGCTGTGTACGTGTTTATGGAAATAAGAACATAATTTGTATGTATCGTTTTTTTTCCATGCTGATGACGAACATACACTCAGCCATATATATTAGATATATGGAATTATGGAGATCCCATATACATATACATATACTCGCATAGACTTGTTTGATAAAACCCGTGCGAAGCACGCGACTTGCCGCATGGTTAGTCAAGTGCAAGAAACCATGTTCTTCGGAGGCAACAGACCTGGGCTTCAATAACTGCTGCTGTTGCTGTTCAGGTTTACACTACCGTATAGCACAGATGACATTCAAACCATTATATAACAATATTCTCCGGATCACTACACAATCCATACCATCATCAACAACGTCCATATTAGGTTTTAGGGTGTGGTTTATCTGTGGGGTTAATTGGTTGATTATATGGTATACATATATCGATAATTTTCATATTTTTAATAGATTCTATATGCATTAGTTTTTGGAGTTTAAGAGGTGGATCTCTTGAAACCTCTATAATGATGATGATATATCGGCAAAGTGAGAATTGACAGCTATCGCAGATGGTTATTAGAAAGTTGAATAATGTATTTATTTGTTTTTGATTTTCGGTTCGTAATAAACCTATTTACTGCACATAAACTCGTAATTTTATGTACACGTGGAAAATTTAAAGAGAAAATGGCAGGTTTTCAAAACTGTTCAATAAAAATGAAACCAGTTTTTTGAATAGGATTAAAAAACTTCAAACATGTGTTGCTTTTAAAAATGGCAATATTATCGATTGGTAAATATTTTGATTTTTAGTTTTATGACCTGCCCCAAAAAGTAGGTGTATATTTTGAACTGTACAGCTTAATTCGCTGGTTAAATTGTTGTAGCCTAGAAAGTTTCGCATCTGTGCCATGAATTTACAAAAATATTTAAAGTGCGACAAGCCGATGGCAATTACCATTGATATGACATTATATTTTACACGAACAAAACTACACAACATCAACTTTAAAAGGTAACTGGATATATTTCCATACAGACAAGTGACAATTCAAATGATTTAAGATAAACATTTGCCGACCAACCAACATGAGTTTTTAAGAGATGATTTACAAGAAAAATTGTTACCACCGTTAGAAATATACAAGTGATTAATACGTTTAAATGTATAAATGTTGGTCCATAAATAAAATTGTGTGACTTGTTTTATATGAGAAAAAAGCTATAACATTATAGAAAAAAATTACATAAGCAGTTGAATATGATATAATGAAAATTTATTTTGTGTTTATTTTTCTACTGAAGAAGTTATATTATAATCATTGGTATAATATACGAAATGCAGAATAAATTTGAATTTCATTTAGGAAAATTGGCTGCGAACAAAAAAATAACATCAACAGTTTATTATTATAGTTATATATTTTAAATTCTTTCATATTCTCTCTCTTAATTAGAAATTAATTTTATATGTATATGTAGTTTATTGTTTAGCGGTATATATACGTATAATATATTATAATGTAAAATATTGACGAAAATGGTTATAGTGTTAAATTTTACGATATCGTATGTTTATGGATATTGGATACTATCATTATAATAAATATGTGTAGTGAAAGGTGCATTTAAATTTACATTGTAATTTTCAAATTAGCCATCTTAACTTGGAAAAAAGATTAGAAAATTTTACGTTATGCCATTATTCCAGCTTTTCATTTTTAACTCTATAAATGGTAAATTTTTACATGTGTTCATTAGTTGTCCATTAAGTAGAAATCATATATTAGTTTTCGAATTATTAATAGCGACTACAAAAACCCATTAACGATCACTATCTAGTATCTACACCATCATAGATTTGTTCATAATATAATGTTGACAATCTGATAAAAACGTTTTCGCCTGACTATTACTTACCCAGCACATAACACGTTTAAAATAAAACATTTTATCATAAATAACTATCTGGTATCTAGAAGAAAAGGACGGTATTTTTTAACTACCTTTAGAAAAATAAGTAAAAAAATCGTTGATTTTTATAGAAATGTTTGAGTTATATGTGATATACAAGTTGTCAATTGATTTCATACATACCTACATACCAACAAGTTGAAACATGTACAGTGGTATTCTATGAAAAATTAGTAATTGCAAATTTAACGTGCGAACTATGTACGATTACATGTTTTCATTACGTTTTGATTTATTACATTAAATATAAATGGTAATGTAATGGATTTTTTCCAAGAATTGTATTTTAGAAACAAATCCTGATTGTGGTATCACGAAAAACAATTTATATGTTAGTTATTTTATAGTTTTTCGAACGAATAAACCAATAAAATATTCTATAGATAAATATTTGTTAGCAATTAAAAAAAAACTGTGTATTAGCAGCTGTAAAAATGGCAAATCATGCAAATTACTATAAAATCAGTTTAGAATTTATTACCTATATCTAATACGATACACATACATATTAATTAGAGTCTCTTATTTACTTATCTATAACTAATTCTTGTAGAAAAGCTTTTCTAATAGATAATATATTACGTAGCTTATAGTAATGTACTCGTAACCCATAAATTTAACACGAATAAACGGTTATTTCCAATTACAAATTTGTTAATAGAACTTTAATAACATAATCAATGTTGCATCTTGAAAAAAAAATGTTAAATATGTATTCTGGTGTCTTCCAACGTTGAAAAAACTTGGTGAATATTTATTCAACCAGAATCAACATCACCGTTTCAAATAAAACAATTTTACCATCATTTCTATTCGACGGTAAATAATGAAAGATAATAAGAAATAATGTTTAAACAAGTTGAACAACAGCTTTTTAAAACAAATCGTATGTTTTAATAATAATTAACTAAGCAGTGGCATAAAATTATATTTGATTTTATTCGGACCATCTGCAAACACACACACGCATATCTTTTTGTGCAAATTTAATTTGACTAAAATAAATATATGCTTTTTTGTCCTCTGTTTTTGTTAGTCGGTTTTTTATTATATACCCAAATACGGGTATGTATATGTTTGTTAATTTGTTGGACATAACTGTAAATCTTGTGTTCAAACAAGTATTAGACAAATTTGATTGTTAAATTTACATTTTTCTACTATATTCAATCATATATACTCGTATATAAGATGAATTAATTAAAAATCAATTTAAAAACAATTTTATTCAATCTGTTAATGATATACTGACGAATATATAATTTAGTTAGGATAATTCATTTGAAATGTATAGTCGAGTAACAGAAGCACTAATAGGGTGTTACTCACATACACACATACACATTTTCTTCTAGTGATTGCTTCAATTTAATTAGCATCGATTGCGTCTCTACATACATTTACAATGTCTTGGCCAGTCTTGCAATGATAAGTTATTTTATTTGTTCGTATATAACATTAAAATGTTATAAGGTATTATAATATTGTTGAAGAAGTCGTGAGAGATTCGATTGCTATATAAAATATTTTTATGCAAGAACTTGTAATTAAGATATCAAAAAGCATTATATTATGTATTAACAACGTTCTAACGCATATTATATATATACGTTGTGCTTTATATTACTTTGTTAGTGTGGGATTAAGAAAAGTCGTATTTCGACATCCGATTAAGATGACTGATACATTGTAAATCACAACAGATTCATTCATTGTTATTTATTACATTGATCATTATTTCTATTATTAAACAATATGTGTAGAAAATAATATATTGTATCCATACGTTACGTTTTATTACCAGTTTTTTTTCCTCGGTATCTGGTTTATTTTTAAAATTAGCCAAATAATTCTATCCAATTATTCGTACCAAAAAAAAAAAACTTTAATTGCCTGGAATAAAGAATTAAATTAACCCTTTAAATCAGTGATTTTATAACTAGTAAAATCTTGAAAATATTGCACTGTTTATCAGAAATTGGTGCTTCATTAGTTTCTAATGAGAAATATAAATGCTTTCAGTGTTCTCAATTACTTTGTTTTTAATATACATTTTACACATTTAATTCTAATATAAAACCAATCAATGGTGTTTTTTTATATCATATTAAATCCTATTAAATATTTATTACAATTTTATAACACCAAGTAACCTATAAATTTAAAGAATTTAATGCTGTTAACTAGGTTTACTTTTATAAATAATTGTATGATAATTTACTTAATGTAGACATAATCTGTTTTTATTACCTACATTTGATTTTCAAATAAAAAAAACATAATAACAAGTAAAATAACACACTTCCTTAAAATACATTCTGTTGTTATACATATTTTACAGTGCATTATTTTGCAAATATGTAGACTAAATTATAACATAGGTAAAGTTTTCGATGTAAAACATATAGCCTTTAGTAAAATTGGATAAGAAAAACTATACAATATGCTTACAGAAGTTTATTTTATTGTTGTGTTTTAAACCGACACAACATAAACCTGTCAACTGCCAGTCAGTTTAAACTTGATATTTTATGAACGAATGTGAAATTGTATTAGATAGGCACTTAAGTGTGTATATTAAATAAAAAAACTTATAATATATTCATTCACGATAATTCAACTAACCGGTAGATATACAGAAATACTTGTAAATAGCGTGTATTATTAAAATAGGTAGAAAGGACAATTTAATATTGGTGGCATTCTTCTGAAACAGAAGTTATCTCTTTCACAGAATATTTTTTTGTGAAATAAATAATGAAGACTTATCGCTTCATCAGTATCTATAACCGTTTTTAAAAATAATACATAATACTAACTCCATTGGTGATAAGTTTTTATGTAAATTATCATTAGAATATTTTTTTTGAATTTGATTAGAACAAATCATGCAATCGATCGGTGTTTTATATGTATACATATTTAGATATGTCATATTTTTACATAAATTCTTTAAAAGAAACTGAATATTTTCAAGTTTCTATATGGTAAAATAAGAATTTTCGAAATTTTTCTGTGAATGTATCTTGGAAATTGTCAAACATCATAAATTAGAAATATTACATACATATTTAATAAAAAAATAAATTGAATTTTTCATCTATATTAATCATATAATAAATTTCGAATTTTACTATGGTATTTTACAAAATAGCGGTTAATTTTTCTATTTAGGGCTTAAGTATCGACACAATTTAATTAAGAATGTTGTTATTTATATTAAAATATCCTATTATCTTAAAGATTTGTTTTATTCGATAAACATGAATTCCAAATCAAAAACAAATATGTATATTATGTATTTGAACAAGAAATGCAACTTAATTTTAATAAATACATAATGAAACAACAATTCAAATAGCAAACTCAATAGAGTTGTATATTGATTTTTTTTGTATTGTAAAGACCAAAAAAACTTGAAAGTATTGAGTGTCATTTAAATAATTATTAAGCAATTCTAACCACTTTTAAAAAATGTTTGTGACCCTTAATGGTCAGCTTTATTAATAGTAGCAAAATATGGTAGATCCTTATTTGTATATTAACAAAAAGATTGTTTAAACATACAATTATGTTGCAGTTGTATTATTATAATATTGATTGATAAAAAATAACTGTTTAGTAGCTTTAAAACCAATCCAACAACATTATACTAGTAATTTTTTTTCAGTTAAATGTTGCGTATAAATAATATCCACAACATTCCACTGAAATTATCTTATTAATAGTGAATTATATCATTACACATACACACGGGTATTAATTTTTCAAAAATTATTAATGTTTATTTTGAAACAGTCATAATGCACGTTGTAATTTTTATTTTACAAATGAAAATTTATTTTCTAAGTTCGTGCCTCGATTATTACTACTCGCATGGTTTAATTTATTTTTAACAAAAGTTACTGTTTTTTATTCGGTATACCTATGTGTATTAATTTATAAAACACATATGTGTTTACGAAAAAAACCATTAATAAAAATTAAATCTACAATTCATCTCGTACTTTTTTTATTTGTAAAAGGGTTGTTTTTAGTTAAATTCTCCACAAATTTGTATTAAATCATTCAGAGCTTCAGTGTCTCTATTGTATTTTTTCTGTAGAAAAATCCCATGTGACTTTACAAATTATCACAATGGGGTATTTTAAATTATTATATTGGTAGAGTTTTTCAAGTGAAAAACGTGGAATTTTTTTTCACGTTTCAAAATTCAGTTTCAAAATTCAAGTGATTTTTTTCATCATATACAAGTATATAAGTTTCAAAAGTCACGTTGTTTTTTTTCTTCGAGAAAATATACTTTATAATGTGATTTAAAAAAATCATTAGTGGTAATAAAATTAAAGATGTAAACAAACAAGCTTTATGGTATAATAAATTTAACATCAATCATTGTAGTTTGTTTAATAAATTTTCACTTCATTAATAAAATTAATTGTAAATTTTCGAATTAAATAAAAAAAATTTGTTATTTTACTGTATAACAATTGACATTTATATAATTTTCTAATCATAGATTTCATTTTACAAGAAAAAAATGAAACTAGTGAGTACATAAAGGGCATAAAACCATTACAAATTACAGTTTGCATTTAGAAATACACAGCACGTGCTTCAATTTCATTTAAAACTGAATGAAGTGCACAAAATGGATAATTTTCCATACAATAATAACTGTTTTCTATAATTAAAATTAAATAAAATTTCTCTTATACTTTGATACAATTGTAACAGTAATTCTGTTCAGTGGATAATTAATAATTATAACTTTACTAGCAAAATATTAGGTATTATATTTATATTGTGTTTTCAATTTTCTAATTTTAATGTACAACTTATTGTGGACGTTTATTGTTGCAATAATGAATAAATTAGAATATGTATATACAAGCAGACATAAATGTTATTGGTATGTCTGATAAGACATTGGAAAGTTGGTGTGCATTTTTTCCCAAACTCAAATTATTCTTTTTATCAGTTGGAAAACATTCATAAAACAAAATTTAAACTCTATTAAAATTCTTTCTAAACTCTTTAGTTGATCGTATAAATGTAAATTTTATCGTTAGCGTCATTTCAAATTGTTTTCCATATTTTTTTTTAAATAAATAATTATTACTTTCGATCTGACGATTGATTTGTAAATATTGTAATATTTATTTTCTTTCTTACAAATTTTTTTGGAAACCATTATTCAATACACACTTTCAATTACAACAAAATTGTTATTAATATAGGCATATATAATATATTTAATTGCAAAATGAATCTATGGAATACAGAATATACTAGTAAAGATTTTTTAATGCATTTAATTATGGGCCAGTTTTGCATAAACACGATTCCTCTATACATTAAAATAATTTATAGGGAATATTATAGATCTCCGATAAAATACACAGTTAATACGAATGCTTATAAATAATTATTAAGTATTAAGTATAAACTTTAATACGAAACTTAAAAATAATTTTTATAATGTTTAACGCCATTTGATTTATTAATGTTTATGGTTAAATTGTTTTTAGATTTAAAGCTATTATAAATTCGTTTTAAAAATTAAATACTTGTCACTTGTGCTAAAATTCATGAATATTTTTTTTTCGATTTCAATAGTTTGGTGGTGTTAATAGACCAATTAGTTAAATGTTTTCTAATCTCATTTACATGCCAGTTTTGACTGATAAAAGGAACGACTTTTTTGACATTCCGGTCTAACTATCTACATATTTAGAAATTAGAAGAATAAAAATGTGTTTCTCAAGTTATGGAAATTAATTAAATTCCATTTCAATCAAAATATAGAATATTTTTGTACAACTTTATAACATTCAAATTTGTTATCTATTTTAGTATGTAAAGAATATTTATATTATGTAGATTACATCATATTAAATCGATATATAAACGAAAGTAGTATTTAAAGCGATGACAATTTTGTACATAATTTATTACTCTAATCCTTAGTATTTACCTTAAGGGCAGTATTAAATTATTGGTTTCCTTGACGTAAATATTCTTTATTCAAAAATTATTCTATTTGTGCATGGAATTAATTTAAAAATATGTTTTACAAATCTGTGTTTATACATATTTGTGTAATAAAAAATTCGCCATTGGATTTAAGCTTTAAAAATTAAATTAACGTATAAATTGTTTTGCACTTTGTACCATTTTTGAGGATTTCGTAGAATCTAAATAACTTAGTAAATTTTTGAAAAATTTCACTTTAAACTATTTATTCAAAATTTAGTTACAATTTTATTTAATACTAAATTCTTGTTACAAGAACTTGTATTACATAAGTTATAACATGAATTATAAATGATAAGAAATTATGAACATTGTTAGTTGCGCCTTAGATAATAAAAACAAAATGATTTGTTGCTTTATTATTGTTAATTTTATTGCAATAAACTTTTTTTGTTAAATTTATTAATAGCTGTTAAGCTCGATTACCATTTATTTACCAACAAAAAGCTGTAATAAAGCTTGTTTATTTTACGTTTGGTGATTTTTCCATCAAGTCTTATATATTTAAAAACTTAACACATAAATATAATCTATCTATTATTTGTTTCTTTCTTTATAATTGTGTTTATTATGAAGAATTTATTATGGTGAATTTAAATATAATATTTTTAGCTGCTGTTAAAGACTACATATAATAGTTAAGTATATAAACTTTGCTAAGTCGAATGAACTTTATTAGCTAATTAACAAGTTATGGTGTAAATTTAACGATTCATGTCTAAAAATATTTAAATTATTTATTTAACAACTGTAGATATCAGTATGTTCACATGATAATAAAAAGAATGTAAATAAAATGCATACCAATTGATTTATAATTCCATTTACGTTGTAAATTAAAAACTATTTTTAAATGGAACAAAAAATCATAATTAAAAAAATGGTAACGTACAGAAGATGAATATTATATTCCTTGTAGAGATTTATCTAAAATCTGACATGTGATTATCTGTTCAACCGTTGATTTGGTTTCAAATATTTTATAACATTTTTTTGTTAATCTGTATCTAAGCCGTGTGAAATATTCTTAAAAAGAAAGACTGGGTGTTAACAGTAGTGTGCTTAATATGTTTATAATTATAATGAGGTGAGTTAATTCCAATTTTCATTTTGATGATTGAACAAGTCTTAAAATTTGGACATTAGATTAAGCTGTTAAAAAGTATTGTACGTTGAAAAATTAAGAGGTCTTGTGTGAAACACTTTTTTAACTACCCATTCCATAATAATTTATACTTCAGACCAAATAATTACTTATAGGCATTTTATTGCCAACACAGTTTCGTTTTTTTCTTTCATTTTTTTTATATCAAGGTACTGATTATCAAGATGATGCGCTTTACATTATATTATTTATTTCATCCACTAAGAAAATTTATGTTGATTTGTTTTTTCCAACTGGTATCGTTGATTAAATTAAATATTTGTTTTAAGGAATACACATTAAATCGTTTTCGGTTATTTATGTAGTCGTAAAAAAATTTGGCATCAAATCCAAAGACTTTTTCACATGCAACGATGTATCTCCATTGGAAATATATTGTTGTTGTTAAATGGTTTTTTATTAGCCATACGAAATTTATGTTTTTGTACTGATTATACAGTATTATAAGTAATTTTATAATATTACCTACATTTATAGTCACCTATTCTAAATTCCAGAGCGCTATTATATTATAAGTCTTTACAAACTTATTTTCTTATTGTATTTTTATGTATTAAGTTTAAACTATACGCGTACTTACAGTTTGTTACTTATTTGCTAGAAGGTATAAACATCATATAAGAAAACAATATGTAGGTATTGTAACAGGAAATAATGTAGTGAAAAAATTATTATAAGGCATTACAATAACCTTTAGGTTGTGCATGATCTGAATCTATACATTTTCTATTGTTAAAAATTATAATCTAATCTGATGTTTCCTACACACAATCGGTTTGAATAACAATAAAATGGCTTCAAATGTTTTATTTGGGTGTAGATAATTATTTATTTACTTTGTTTGGAAAACTGCTACTGTCTTAATTCAATCAATCAGTTCTAAATCGAAATATATTCACGATTTTATAGATTTGATCTAAATGTGAACAATTTACATGAGTTTTGCAACTTGCAACCATTTTTTACAAACAATTTCAAAAAATCTAATAACCAACTGATTAATGAAAAATAATTAAATTGTAGATGAAACTTTGACATGAATGATAAAAAATTAATTATTAGCCAGTGTTCAGTGTATACCTCGTTCGGTTCTTGGTGGTAGATTGCGAAACTATCGAAGCGCCACCAATCGTGAATAAAAAAATTACTTGAGGATTTTATTAATACATATATCTAATAATGTATGAAATTTGTATTTTTCATTAAATAATAGAAAAATACTTCAATTTGAAACAACTGACCTAAATAATAATAACTCTCTAAATAAAATTCAAAAACCTCAAGTTTTGTTAATGTAAAGGGCGCGTAAATCTACTCACGATTTTATTTTCGAAATAAAATCCTAAGAGAATATATATATGTAATTGATTTAAAAGTGTGTGTTATTATTAGTTGTTTTGACTGATTGTATCACTATAGCGTATATAATACTTTTATTAAGATCCTTAAGTGTTGTCATGCATATTTATTTAACAAAAACTCCATTATATCAGTTTGAAAAGATCAACAATCAAATTTCGTTTCACATGTAGAATGTAGACGTATTTAAATATATACGAATATATAGAGACACGACAGTTTTTATATTCAATTAGGCAATTTTTCAATACACATACTTAATACATTTGAGAAGTGTATTGTAAACAAAGTATAATGTAAATAAGTAACATTATTTTGTAATGTGAATAAATTTAGATGTTACTTAGATTAATAACTGAATTTATATTCATTATTTAATAAATTTCCGCAAAAACTAAAGTTTCTCGTTTTAATTAATGTAATTACAAACAACAAAACATATTAATTGTTAATTCAAATAATACCTTAGACAGTATTTAGTTCTTGGAATGCGGTTAATATTTATTTAAGTTAATTAAAACCGATAAAATACTTGGGATTCAATGCGGGCGTTACGATTAACATCATCAGCATCTTTTTGCATGTTAAATCGTAGAATAAAACGATTTAAACAACAATTACACAAATATTTAAACATTAAATATACTTCCTAACAATAAGTATATGGAAGATAACATTATAAAGTTTAAAAATAACGGCATTATATAATAAAACTGTCACTTTTTCATATAGATTTGATGTTAATCTTTCAGAGTATGTTGACAATTAATAATAATCTCCTTATAGCAATATTTAACAGTAAATTTAGCGCAACCAATCTAAGCAATAATTATATGAAAGAACCACCCATAAATCTTATGTAATGGTAAAATGGTATAGATGTGTTGATAAATTATTGACGAGATTTTGGTTACATTTTCATTAGTTGAAATGTATTTAACAGTTATTAACAATAATTGTGTTCACCAGGGTGCAAATCATTTTATTTTATAAATGTAAATACATACGTAATGAATCTATCAATGACAATATTTTATAAACATTAAATTTGTGCAATATTAATTATATTGTCATTACATGTTTTGCATCAATTTGACAATAATATAAATTTTAATTAAATACCTAAATATTATAAATGATTATATCTATGACATTTATATAAAAATAAAAATTACGTACTAAGAATAAATGGATAATATTCTCCAGAGACATGACTTTAAATAATTTTATGAAAAGGTCACGAATTAATTAATTTTCTTCATAAAACAGACTAGAAGTAAGATTTCAGAAAGATATCTATTGACAAGTTATAATACATATACTGTAATATATTTATTAAGTAAAATGTTTATTAATGAATTTCAGTGCATTTGATATACGAAATATATAATTAATAAAAAACCATTTATCACAATTTAATTTCACCAAAAAGGCCACAATGTCAATTCAATTATGATTTCATTGTGTTTATTTAATAAATTCAAAAATCCAATATAAAGTTTAACAGCCTCAGTAAAAATACTAAAAATATTAAAGCATTTTTAAGGGACTTTTTAAATTAATTCGTAAATATGAGACAAATATGTTTAAAATTCAGATGATCTGAATACCAATTCAAATGATCAGTATTTTATTTATATTGAAGACGTTTTTATGTATTTTTTACTTTCCTCCTAAAAATTGGACATTAAAAACTTTATTTATAAATTAAAATTAAAAAAGATGTCAACTGAATAACATTCGTATTATAAAAGTTGAAAAAATTCGATCTTATACCTTGGAACGGTATCAAATAAAAAAAATATGCGATTACAACAAATAATTTATGGTTGTTTATATTCTTTATTCACTAAAAGGCTCGAATAATTTGCTACCTGTTATATAAAGTGATTAAATTTAGCGCAAACTTTCAAACTTTAAAAATTATTCCTTTTTATAGATATTTATACTCATTAAGTGACAATTTATTAGATTTTTCGCTATGACACATTTAAAAACGTTCACATTTTAATTAAATGGAGTGCTAATAAATAATAGAACAGAAATATTTATTTAAATCAAACTAATAAAACAACTATTTATTTAACGATTGAACATATGTACCTGTATATTTTTATTTCAATAATTCTGAAAAAAAAATTTACCATTTTAACTAATAATAATGTTATATAGAAGAATATTTTAAAACTTGTTTAAATATGCAAAATGTATTATGTCTTTGAAATTACTTTTCAAAAATTTATTATTATTGGTATGTCTACAACTAAAAACAGGTCCAATACGGCACAAAACGAGCTTTTTACATTTTTTCCATAGCACGTGTGTTTTAGGTGTTATTAAGAAAAAATGAAGGAAATTATACCGTATAACTTATTTGCATACAGAACAGTAATTTTTTTCATTTTAATGATAACGATTAGCAAATTAATGTTGGAGAATTTTTTATTTTGACACAAGTCAATAATTTAACGTTGATTATCTTTAAAAAATTTGTATGTAGCAATCGAATTCACTTCCATCCATTAAATGTTATACAAAAGGAAATTGATAAAATAAAAATTGAATTTTATGAACATTGTTTTCTTATCAGAAAAATTGTTTTCAGTGATTTCGTCCCACTTTATTGTTTTCCTTCTTTAAATCACGCCTTGTGACTTCTTGCTGGACTTTCTTACTGAAATAACTTTATTATAGATTGAATATAAGTCTAATTACAAAGAATTAAAAATAAAGTTTATTTAAGCCTTGCACAAAATACATTTTCCTATAATATTTGAATAAATAATCCTTTTAAAGGACTGCAAGTGGCTTTGAATCAAAAATAAATAAGTGATATTACAACATTCGTGTTATTATTATTATTAACAAAGATTTACAGTAACTATTGTAATTATTATAACATGATATCGTCAATAATCCGTGCAACTTCTATAATTGATCTTTGTTATTTTATCTCAACAAATCATCAATTTAAAATCTATTTGCAAAACTTTTGCAAAATTAAAATATGATAATCAATGGCTGGCAGTTTATTGCCATTCGAATCATTTATCAAAGGTTTAAGCATATCTTAAATCAATTGAGAAATTATTTGTTCATAAATAAGATTTGTGAATTTTAAAAAAATATCACTTGTGAGAGTAATCGCGAGATTGTTACAAATGACCACAATATAAAAACCGCAAAATGATTTGAGTAATTAAAAATTGTAATTAATAGTTTATATAATAAAACTGTAATTAGTTTTACTAGTATTTTTAATGCAGTACTTTATTAAACATTATAATTATATGAAAGTCAATTCACAATTAATGGCTTTAAATGGACGTAACTTTGTTTGTTCTATCTCTTTGTATGTTGAGGAATATGGTAAAAAGCCAATAAGCCAATTCATTGATAATATAAAAAAATATGAAAGATTTTATAACGGTTTCCATATAATTATTACCAATCAAAAACGTCATTTACGTATATGTATAGATTAAAAACATTCACTGATTATTGTATTATCAAACAACTGACATGTTTTCAAGAAGATGCACTTTGTTTGACCATAATATGCATATTGCATATAGTATAATTATCAAAATGTGATGATCAAATCAAAAATATTTGAATTTAAATGGAATATGGTATTTCCCAAAAATGCTTTTGTCTTATTACTTTATTATTATATTCCAAAATATACTGTTACATACAATAAAATGAGTCACTTATATTCGACATAAAATGTGGATTTCAAGACTTTGGATAAAGAAAACGAATTTTTAAAAAACATTTCTCAACAATTTTATTAAAAAAATATTGCACTTAATTTGGTAAGGAATAATTTACAAAAGGAACATTAAATTGCTCATAAAAGTACAAGATAACGGTTTTTAACAATTTAAATTTAATATAAAATTTCATATTGCACTTAAGGAACAATCCTATATAAAAATATGGATACAAATTATAAATAGAACCTCTTTTTTATAAGTATTATATACTAAAATAAATATGTATCAAAAATAAATAATAAATAACAGCCTTAACTAACTACAAAAGTTAATATAAACTTTTATTGCACTAATTTTTTCAAATTAATATAAATATTTTTGAAAATAATATATATTTTAATTTTCTAATACTGCTTCTTTTATAAAAAATATAAATAATCAAGTATATAATTGCACTATTCCCTAATCCCTATTACTTATAAAAAATCTAAATTAACAAATAATATTGCACAAAATCACAAAATTATATACATATTCATATATTTGAGCACTCTTCATAACTCTGGTTTTTCCATCCAAACAAAAAAGAAAAAATCCCAATGATAAATAATAATTATATCTGTAACTGCGTTGAACTGTAAACCGTTTCACGAAATTTAGCTGAAATAAAATGATTACTAGCAATTTATATAAAATAAATAACCGTAATTGCATTATATAGAAGTTTAAGTGATTTACTTTACGATATAAAAATATATATTAATAAAAACGTAGTTAGATGTGGCAGATTTTGCAATTAAAATATCTAGCGTAAAGAAAAACCAGAATTAAATTTTATAGAATAACATAATATATCACAATTACGATAGAATTAAAACGAAACGAACAGATTTTTTTCATAGATAATGTCAATACATTTTAAAAATAGTTGTAACTTTATATGTACATGTAAAAATTTTACAAAATCAGGATAAATTAAAAGCGCACTTGAAAAAATATACAAAATAACCCATATAGTTCATTTTCATACATAATGGCAATAAAATTAAAAAACTTATTACTAACTTACAATTAAAAATATCAACATTAAAATATTGCACATGATATTCTTAATTACTAATATTGCACGTGTAGCATCCCCAGCCTGCAAAACAGCATATTAATTATGCCTGTTTGTATAAATATATTTTGTTTTTTTCATTAAAAACATAAAATTTAATCTCTCTGCAACAATTCATGCAAAGCAGCAATATAAGTTTGAGCCATTTGTAATGTTTCAAACTTGGACAATTTCCTATCATTACCTAATGATGGCACCACGTCCCTTAACCGATCGAAGGCATCATTTAAACTGTTCATCCGTCTACGTTCACGTGCATTTGCAGCCAATCTACGTTTTTTCATCACTTCCAAACCAGCTTGGGAATTATTCGATGATGCTGTCGATGAATTTTTCCTGCCATCCCTTTTGTTATTATATTTCGTATTATCGTAATTTGTTTTATAATAATCCTGATTATCGTACGACGACATCGAACTGCCATCCATTTTCTGCGACTTGTATTTGTAATCATATTTATTGTAAATATTATTATTTTCACCGTAATAATTTTGCGTTCTTGACCAGGATGTGACGTCTTGACGATAATAGTTCGGCGTGTACGGTTGCGATGACATACCTGGATCGGAGGCGGTGGATAATGGACTGGACACTGTTAATGGGTAATGGCTATCTGGTGACGACACCCTCGGCGACAGGCATCCATCTGACGATGTTTCGTTTGGCATTGACATGTACTCGTTCGTTTGATGCAAGAACATACTTCAATGGGCCGTACTTTTAGTACATGTTCGTACTGTATAAAATGCATTTAAATGATGTGATTACTGAGGCGTCAAACTCTCTCTCTGCACACACAATTATTGCAGGTGCCTGTCAATAACAATTAATCGGATTAGGTGGAACGATTTCGAACTGTTTGTATAAATATATAATAAATTAACTTAGGCTGTCGTTAATTTGCTCTTGATGGTGTTGACGCAAAAAATCAACACACAAATTGCCCTTTAGAGAGTTGAAAATGTTGTTGTTTGGTATTCTTATATTGCAGTCGTACAAATAAATTTATCTTGATATTTTACATGTAAATAAATAAAAACTTATTTAATGTTGCAGGAAGTGACTCTTCACATTTATTTTTCTCTTTTACGTCATTTAAAATAGATTCTCTTTTCGTTACAAATTCTTTTCACTGTTAAATCTTGATTTTCAACATCTTGTTTATTATTTATGTTGACAGGATCTTTATAGTTCGATTCTTATAAAAATACTTGAATTTCTGGGAAATTGGTTCCCTTACAAGTAAATATATTTATGTCAGTCATTTGTACGGCAATAATTCATACATTAATAAATATTTTACATTTTATAGAACGAATTTCCCCATCAACATCATCTTTCTCTTAAAAACTTGTTTTTCCTGATGTTTTTACTATTATTAAAATCGTACCGGAAATAGAAAGCCTGTATAGCTTGATCTTCAATCTGTTACCAAAACACAAGCACGCTTTTAACACATTTATTTGTTTTCAATAAATTTTTGCAAAACATTCAAAATTTTAGCACCAATAAATCAATTTTTTTAATAAGGAAAAAAATTGGACCGCATTCGCGTGTTGTTCTTTCGTCATATAAACGTCAATGTTGATGATGGCATCTACCCGCATATACAAGATACTCTGTTCTGTCTTAACAGACGACTGAAGATGATGAGCGTGCTGCACGGTGTTAAATCAAAGAAGTGGTATGGTAGCGACCGTGGCCTCTTCAAAGCCTTCAGTCTTGCTGCCACTGTCGAGGTGATGATTGTGATTCATTTGTTTCAATGGTCAATGGCGAGAAGGCCGTCGATCTTGATCAATAATGAACATCGATCAGTATATAACAACAATCAGAAAAAGGCCTGTTAACAAGCACAAACGATGTTGTACAAGTATTGAAATGAAAAAAGACTTGATTATGTGATAAAAAACGTTATCCAGCACCAATCTCGATGAATAGATAAAGATTCATTAGCACAAAAAGATTTTTTAACGGAAAATTTGCATTTTAAAGCCATTTTGCTTGTTTCTTGGTAAAATTTTGATGAAAGCGTGTTAATAAACAATTAATAACCTTTTTGATGTTATGTAAGTTTGGCACACAAAAAATTTGAATTTTCATGAATAGTTGAAGTTTAAAATTGCTTATAAATAGAATTATGAAAAAAAAACTAAACGTGTGCTTCGATCTTTATCAACTGTTAGAAAATCATTTTAAGCATCTTAAAATATTCTAACATAAGAAGTGTTGGAGATTCTATTTATTTAATATTAATTACTACAACCACTTACTAAAGATTTAAAGACAGCCTCTTTCTAGACATATAAGTAATTTATTTTTGCCAATTAACAGTAAAAAATTCATGTTACAACGCACATATTAAAAATATCTAATCAATATCTATAATAATTATTTTAACATTAGTGTGCATCACGAATAGATACAATTCCTTCTATATTATTTCGAAGGATAATAGACGAAAAAATAAAGGAGAAAAGAAGCGGTACACATTTTCTTATCTAATATAATACGAATATAATATTCTTTCATGCGGTATGAAGATATGTGTAGGTACGTCTAATTAGAATCTGACAATAATAACGTTTTATCCGTTCATGAAGTCATCGAAATCGAAATGTATAAAGAAAATATTTTTCACATATCAAAAGGAAATGTTTGTTAATAATTTTTGTGATGATCTGGTTCCATCAACCGAATCTAGATTATAGATTTGGTATATATATGAACAATAAAGAAATTCGAAACGGATCTTTTTTACGGTGTAAATAAATTTCTCAGTATTATATGTATATAAAAGATACATATTTATGAACAGAGAGCAAGAAGTTTGTTGTATTATCGTCTTTTTTACCTTCTTAAAGCTTGTTGACGATATGCACATAAAACACTTTTCTTGTTATTTATATAGTAGCATATCAGATTGTGTTACAAAGATATTTTAATTTATTTAGCGCCAATTTTAATTGGCCATAAAAATGGAAATTTATGGAATACCATGGATGGGTTTTCGATTACATTTTTTACAATTGTCGCAATATTTTACTTAACTAATCACCGTTAATTTTCATATTATAATAAATTCTCTTTCACATATTTATCATATTTGATAATAGCTTCAATTACTATTACATATTTAGTTGTTTTTACTAATAAATTGAGACCCTGTAACATTTTCCCGCTCATTTACTATATTCTTCGTGTTCATCTTTCTCATTTGTTCATCATTTTCAATTTGTCTCATTTTCGTCATTATTGTTGTAATATTGAAACTTGTCGACCAATTAATGTACATATAAAAGTTGAATAATTAAACAACGTGTCAATATATTACGTATTATACGTATACAAGTGATTTCAAAATCTTAAATGAATCAATCATTTCAATTTCCTTAACTGTACAATATTAATCAAACATATAATAATAATATTTATGATTCTATTCATATATACATATATACACATACAGAAACAGAAAAAAGTTACTGTAAATGTTCATCCATAATTACAAGAACCTTCTGCTGCTGTTAGATATTTACTTGAAGTTTGATATTGTTAGAAAAAAAAAATCACCGTTAATTTTAACACACACACAAGAAAAATTATCAGGAATGATACGTATAAAAAGCGTTTCCATAATAAAATAATACTCAAATTTAAGTTTATGTCGTTGATTTTATTTCCTTTCAATTTAATTACTGTTTTTAACAAGGTTCATTAATTTCCATCTTTAAACTATATTATAGAAAGCTTACATTTATAGAAATGCACTTTGTATATTTAAAATATATGCAAAGCTTAGGTCTGTAATAAAAAATCGTTAAAATACTTGAAAACAAAGTTCTTTTCCATGATTTGTTGTGGTTTGTTTCCTTTCGAAGCAAATTTGTCACCCTTTTATAACTGAAAGTGTTTATTCTCATCGATAATTTCAAGGTTCATTTAAATATAATTTTTTTTTACTGAATTTAAAATGCACATTAATAAACATAGTAAATAATTTGCAGTACATTGTTAACGAAAATTGTTTTGATAGTAATCGGTGTGCACGTTCCTACCAAAAGAAATTGATAGAAATTATAGTAATTTTAATGTTATAAGCAATAATGCACCGCATCAACAATTGCTCTTGTATATTTCTTTTATTTATAAGTTGATATAGTAGTGGATAACGAATAAATCAGTTATCCCCGATTTTATTAGGCATTATAAGAAGAGTCATTGACAACAACCTGTCCATATGGATTGGTTTATTACTTTCAACACTAGACAATACTATAATCTTATATGTTCTAATATTTCCAATAAGTTTCATAGAAACTCATTTGCAATGACAACAAATTGATAACTATACATTTTGTTACAAGTTGTAATATGATTATATTGTTGTAGGTACATATAGTAAATCACACATTTGTCGGCAAGAGTATTTTTCAAAGCAATAAATTTCTGAAAAAAAGCTATAAAGGAAATGTATATAAGTTTCCGACAAACTAGATCAGTTCTTTTGTTGTAAAATGTTGATCGACATTCTATTATGCACAGGTGATTTATTTTCTTGAGTATTTATTGGTTGTGTACGCTTCTGATGGTTTCCGTTTTATTCAATTAACCATTGCATATTTAATGTATATAAAATGTTGCACCAGCTGTTATACGCTCTTCATTATTAAAGTTATTGTATGATTTTTTCTGATAGTTTAATTTATTCTATACCTACATATGCAAATTAAGTAGTTAAATATTATATTCTTGAATATGTAATTTATTCCCGTAAGCTTAATTTTGGCGAATGCGCTGGGTTTTTACCATAGTACATTCTTAATTTCTTATATATGTCCTAAAAAGAATATAACACATCAAACAATAAGATAATAGCATGTAATCATTATTTTAAAATTTTAATAGAATTATCCGTTATAGAAAACGACTAGTTTTCTAGTTGTGTATTAATTTATTTTAAGAGATAATTAATACATGTGAAATTTTACAATTTCCTTTTATATTTAAAATATTCACTAAAATTACATTACACATCACTATTTAGGTTGAATACCCTTAAATTCTGTTTCTGTATAGATGTACATATATCTACCGGATGTTTAATCAATTAAAACGTAATCTGAAAGTTTCTATTCTTATATAATTACTGCAATTGAAAATCATTTAGGTTTAACTTTAAGTTTCAAATTATAACAAAATAAATTACCTCACTGCAAAGGTAAATGTCAGTAATATTGTACAGAGCGTTTTATAAATGAAATTTATGAAAATTTCTTATCCTTAAACTATATTTAGTTTGAATCACCATGTATATACATTAACAAAATAACACTTTTAAAGTGCCATAAATTTTAAATTTGTTAAATGAACATTAAAAAAAATGTTTAGCAATTTTGCTGTACATTAATTTTTGCTTGTGTTTATGCAGTCAAGAAATAAATTACATAATAATTCATTTAATATTAATTTGTACAAAATAGACGTAGAATTGTACTGGTGTGAATGAAATTACTATTTACTCATTATCATTTTTAAATTTATATTGCAAATGGGTACATATATGTGTGTAGGTATGTTATATCTATATAATGCTATATGTTGTAGCATTATTAAATGCTGTAAAGTTTCAAATTTCAAATTGTTAAAGTATTTTTAAAATTGTACCAATCAGAGTGATTCGTCGAAATCCCTACTTATGAATTTTCGGAGATAGGTTGAAGAATTTCCAACAAGAAAGGATTATCGACCTTGCAAAAGGATCTGTCGATTGTTTAACAAAAATAGCAAACAAAGTTAATTTGGATTTAATTTGCTCTATTTAAAGTTATAAATTGCGATTATAATATTCCTAATCTTAAAACACGTGTACTTGTACAGTTTGTGAGTTACACTTAGTGATTTTCTTGTAATAACACCCTCAGAACACACGAGGGTTTTTTTATTGGGGTATTGTCATCGATATCATTTGGTCAAAATATCAATTTTCAATTACGAGCACCGGATCTATATAATTGTGGAACAATTAGTTTTACTACATATTGGTTGGAATTCCAGCGATTCCTTTTTTTGGCCAAATTTCGACTGGTCACCTGATTGCGACCGCTAATAGAGTACAAAAAACAAAACATCTGTTTTCAACGATCAATTACAGACGACACCACAACAAAAACTATAAGGCCAGACAAGTTATTTTTATTTCATTATATTTGTTAAAATAATAATTATTGATAATTATTTTATTATAAAATTGTTTGTCGTGTTTTGACAAGCCGTACTTAGAGTACTGAGATTCATATTAATATTAAGATTACATTCAATTATTGTAAAACTTGTAAAGCCCATTCGGGGGTCGCTTGGTTGTATTTACTATCGCTTAGTTGTATTTACTATCGCTTGGTTGTATTTACTATCGCTTAGTTGTATTTACTATAGCTTAGTTGTATTTACTATAGCTTAGTTGTATTTACTATAGCTTAGTTGTATTTGCTAGAAAATGTACAATTTTTATTTCTTTTGATTAATGATAATAA
>SSSI01002956.1:0-17778 GCA_004796505.1 Oryzaephilus surinamensis
TGTATGGACACGCCCACTACTTCGTTTTACTTTACGCATCCGGTACGCAAACTTGTGTCGGTGAATTTAACGCGGTCAAAAAATTCAACAAAACAAACATAACTTTTTTTGGCGAAGCAAAAAAATGGTTTAAGGAAATTTTAGTGTTTGGTTTTGTGATTTTTGAAAAAATTTTGTGATGAAAAAATGACGACTGAATTAATAATAATTGTGTGATTTTCAAGGAAGAAAAAAAGAAAATGTCAATTTTCTTCACAATTGTTTATTTTGTTTCCACTTAGTTACTATAACAACCAAAACAAAAAAAAGAACTACAACTCGTTAACATTATAATAAACAAAAAACAATTGTGAAAATGATGGATTCGAAACGGATGTTCCCGAAGTGTTCATCTTTCATCCTAAATATCTTTTGGCTCAATTTTCTAGGTAATTTAACTAAATAGTCTTAAGTGTTCGTAGACAACACACACACACACAGATTCATCACACAGACTTGTGTGTACGAATTTTAATGTATGTGGGTGTGTTAAGGTAAATATAAATGTGTATGTGTATGTCTATGTTTGTTTTCATAATTCAACAGAACCAAGTTTTAAACAAATACAAAAGCATATACATACATATATGGGGAGGAAAGTCGCTTATTATATATTTTGCCACTATATATACTATACCTTGTCTTTCTGTTTAAGTTTCCAAAATTCAACTATATATGTATATAGTTTATACTAACTTTTAAGGCTCTATTTAAATAATTTAATGAAATTGTTTTATTTTTTCTGTTTTGTTCAAACGGAAAATTTAAATTTGTTGACATGTTCACCCCAACGAAAAAAAAACAGCTCCAGTATATATGAACCAAAAAATTGGTTGTAAATAAAGTACACACTGGGTGTTATAACGAGTTTAGAGGTATATATATGTATATAGAATAAAAATCATATTATATCCAATAAAATCGGTTATTACATTTTCCAACCATAAAAATCAGCATTATTTATAGTTTCGGAAGTTTTTTTTTGTTACTATATTACGTTAGAGATATAATGACAATTTTAATAGTTATAGGAATTTATTTTCCATTCTACTAGAATAGTAAAATTTAAACATAAATTAACAAATACATGAAATCTACCTAAAACTGATTTGTATTTTTGTTTTATTTTTAAAAACGTAATAAAAGTTGAAAAGCGATCTCACTTCAATTTCAACTTCCTCGTTTCCAGGTTTTTTTTTCAGTTCTTCTTCCACTACTCCGCCAATAATAAATATCCGTAATAAAATAAAATGAATTGGAAACGTTTGTATTTTATTTGTTTAAGAATACAATAAAGATGTCACAAGTTTCCGCATTATATATATCTTTTAAGCAATTATTTCCAATTTCATCATCATAGTTTTATATAAGTTATATAACCCTAATATAATAATATCGACGAAAGAGGAAAACTCGGAAGAACTTTTCACTCGCACGTTCTTTTAAGCGCGCTGCTGACACTTTTTTTCCACGAATAATTATTCCGTTTGACATTAAAGGGTGTGACACACACACCATATCACATCGCCCCCCATTTTTATTAGATGCAAATCAAAATTGGTTTAAATTAAAAAACTTTTCCGAATATTTAATGTCTGTTTACTAGATTTTCTAATAAAATTCTACCAAATTTCATTCTCTCTGCCATTTTGACTAGATTAATGGTGGTGATGGTCTTCAAGATTTATTCAGTCTGGTTTTGTTTTTATTTACTTGACAATTGTACACTTTCTTTATTCTTTTTTTTAAGAATAATTATAATTTGTTATATATTTATATTGTAGGTATGCATATAAAAGTCACATTTACACAACTAAAATAAATTAATGGTTTTACAGATTTCTACAAAAGTTTCTCAAATTTGTTAAAAGGTGTAGTTCAGTACTATTGTCATTTTTTACATATTTTAGTTTTGTAAACCAGATTTTTCTGTAATTTGGACGAATAGAATTCAAAAAACTAAAAACGAACGAACAGAGTATAAATGAAGTTAATTCATTTTTATGTTTTATTAATGTTCTTCCCTTTATAACGAATAATTATCATTTATTACTATATTTCTTTTATAGTTCAAGCCCATCCTGATGTTTTTCATTAAAAATCCATCTTAGAGACTAATTAAAAAAAAATTGTCGGAACAAATTTTAATCTAACAAGACATCCGCTTTTTCCCTGAAACGCTATGATAAATTAATTACATTCTGGTGTGTTCCTTAGAAGAATTGATTGGCAATAATTTTTTAAAATAGAAAATTGAGTTTTCATTAAAAACCACTTTTTAACAAAAGAAAATACAACAATTGTGTAAAACAGAACAACTGAACTGAATTGAAATAAATGTGTATACATTATATTTGCTTATTTGTATTTCACTGAACAACACAAACTCCAAAAAAAAATTTATATATATGGTGGAACAGTAGTAAATTCTAATCAATAGTTAATTTATTTTGTACGTTGACTTTATAAATTCCTTCACCTTTCTCAATCGCAGGTATATAGAGAGAGGGATGTAAGTGGTAATAAATTTTCTTTAGACATTTTTAAATATTAATAGGTTACTATTGACCTGAAAGTTTTTTTTTCTCCTGTGTGAAAGTCAAGATTTTTCGTCGAAATTCGAAAATGTTTCTAATTTAAATTTTGATAATAGAAACTGAAACAATTGAAATAAATTTTGTCTTTATCATTTCAATTTATTTATTATATGTATATATACATACTTTTAACCAATTTCATTCTACAATATAATAAAAGAGAAGAATAGTAGAAATCTGGAACATCTCCAAAATCTTTTTAATTATCCATTGCTTTATAAAATTGGTTAAAAACGTTGTGATGTAATAAAACGGTTATCGTAATCTCGATTTTATTAGATCTAAATAATATAATAAACAAACTAGAAGGGACATTAATATATTCATGAGATTTAAATGACCAAAATTTTCTACAATTTTTCCACAAAATGTTTACTATTTACTATAAATACATGTGAAGTTTTTCCTCATATATTTACAGAATACTCAATTACATTTTCTGCTCCAAATACTCAAATGCATATAAATACTTTTTCTGGTTTTACAACAGACGGAAATTTGTCCAAAAAAAAAACAAGAATGAATAAAACACTCTGTATTTATTTACAACAACATATATTTATATCGTAGTTTTTTCGAAAGATATTCTCAAGAATAATAGTAGGTAGAGAAAATATTGGCAGATATTTTTCCATAAATCATATAACAGGGTGGAAAACTCTCTCTTTTCCTCTTGCTGCATCCCATCACATTCTTTAGCATACAAACGGAAACCAATAATTCACCTCGACAATGATATGGATGGACAATTCTACTGTTATATACAATGTATTTTAGTGGTTTATATATAAAACGGAACGGGAGCTTTTTACGCTTTCAGAAAATATATTTTCAATTCTAATTTATAGGTAAATAAATTTTACAATCACTATATATTCTTTTATAGATATCATATCTGAACATACTGTGTGAATGAATAAATTATTATCCCTGCTTATATCCTATATATTTACATACAAATATACCATGTAAAGTTTTGCTTATTGCTAATTTTATTCGCTAAAGAAAACGACTACCAGAGAATTTTCATGTACAAAACTAATTTATATGAAAACTGACAAATATTATAAAAAAATTAAAATCCATCTATTATTAACCAATTTGAGAAACATGCATTTCTAGAAATCTGTAACATTACTAATTTGTTTTAGTTGTGTAAATGTGTCTTCAATTGAAATAAAAATTCGTACAAAAACATTTACTGTTTTAGTTTTTTTTATTATGTTCTTTTTTTTGTTATAACACCCTGTACAGGTATTGAAAATCGAAATTAGTCAAACAAATATATAATTTATTTAATTTGGCAACATTCCAATAACGTGAACATTTTATCAATGTAGCCCTTTAACACAAAACATTGTTTATTATTGTAATACCAACACAATAATAAATTGGTCACATATTATAAATGTTTAAAATTGTTCGAAAAGGTCAACTTGTATAAATCTATTAAAGCATTTACAATAATAGACACAATGCAGTGAGCTTTTTGCATAAATATGGTGAAAATATTGTATATAATTTTTTTTCGGAAAACCATTAACATATACTGTTACTGAAGGAAAAAATGTGCTATAGAAAAATATATATGCATATATGACAAATGTGTTATTTATCATCGTCATATCTTTTTGCATTTATTAGATACAACACAAAATATACATACATAAATTTGAAAATATACTCATATGGACAGATCAGTCAATGTTACACACATACATATAGTATACATACATCTATGTAATACTTATACAAAAAAAAATAGAAATATTTTACATGTTTTTTTCATTTGTACTAATATCTATATACAATATTTGTGAAAGAAACTTTTCCCTCTCGCAGTAGTTCTACTTTAAAATATTATCATCACAGACAGAATTTTCAATTTTTGTTTTATATACTCGTATTATAAATAAAAAAAATCAAAATATTCAACAAATTTACATTTATGTATATCTAAGTGAATGAATTAATAACCATATATACAGATTTTTCTTTGAATAGATGAAAAACGTATAAAAAAAGGGGGTCAGTTTATAATCGATGTTTGGACACAGAGGCAGACAGACAGAAAAAAATGTACAACTCATAAATCAAAACTGTTTTTATCATTAAAATTATCAGACAATTTTCCTCTTTTTTTTGTTTAGATATATGCATAATTTTTATTAAGCGCGACACAGACGAGTTTTGTTTATTAAAAAAATTGTCTTATCAGATTCAAGTTGTTGAAGGAAATTTTCAATATATAAACTTGGAGAAATTGCATCCCTTCCAACACAATGAAGCAGAAAAGTGTATACAACAAAAAGAAATACCTAAATGTAAAAACTACAATTTAAGGAGCTAAATATACTTAATAACAAAAATATTACTTATAGATTTTTTTCTGACTTTATCAAAGCAAACAGTTCTTGTTTGAAAACACACTATTAAGTGTAAATAGGTCGTCAGTTTGTAAACGTTGGACATTTAATCATAAAGAAACTTTGTATGAGTGTGTAAAACAAAGAGATTTCAAACACTTCAACAAAAGTGACATTTGTTTTTCACTAAGTTTATTTTATGTCAAAATCTACTTTAAAACATAAGGCTATGTATAACGTACATGTATGTATGTATACTCGTATATGTATATAAAATTTTCCAACTGCCACAATGAACAAAACTTTGAAATTAAATTACGACTTGTTAAAGTATAATGTATGCATATAATAGATAACAACGAAAAGTTTTCTATCTAAATAATAATATGTATGTATTATACAAATATTTTATCATAGGAAAAAATTTCACACTCGAAAAAATCCAAAATTTGAAAATATTACGATTAATCTGTAATTATAATGCGAGTATTATAATATAAACAGACATGTGAAATTTTTATAAAACGCCAATTAAAAAAACAAAGTGATATTTCATTTCCATAGCAACGCAATACTAAAAACAAAATTTGTATTGATTCCCATAGCAACGTAAATTAACAAAACACAGCTTGTATTAATTTCCATAGTAACGTAAATATAAAACAAAGTTTGTTTTGGTTATCATAGCAACGTAAATTATAAAACACAGTTTGTATTCAATTCCATAGCAACATAAATAAAAAAAAATAAAGTTTATTACGATTTGAATGTTGCCACCGTTGGATGTTCATCGTAGATTTATTTTATTTAAAAAGATTTAAAAAGAAAAACAACGAAATTTTAAATTTTGTTAAATTAAATTACATTAACTTGTTATATGTATGCATTACACACCAATAATATGCATTTTTCTGCACACCCACCAACATCGAAAACTTGAAAAGTTTATAATTAATTTGTTATTATTATTTTATTAGATATAAAACAGGAAATTTGAAATTGGTGCCCTTTAACATAATAAAATATTTTCGGTTTTATTATTATTAACTCCCGCGCTCGCACTTGTGAAAATCCTTAATACGCATAAAGATTTTCCAATGTTATGTTTTACTCCATATTATTTTCAACAAAACTTAATTTACTATAACAGAAAATCTCCATCTAGAAGTATTTTCTTTTATAGTATAATCTTATTTTTTAGATTAAAGCCTTTTTAAAGACACACACACGAACACTTACATACTCGTCGTCGTTTATTGATTTTCCACTGTTTTCTTATAATGTGAAGATATTAAATCATGAACACCCTGTGTATATGAAAAATTGTCTGTGTTGGTTGGGAAATTTTGAGGAAATTACATTTTGGTGGCCTGGTAATAGTAGCCCCCGCCGGCAATCTACTGTAATAATTCATTATATAAGCTGATGCACACCAGCACAAACGAACAACTAAAATTCATACTATATAATAATATGAAAAACCCACCCCCTAAAACACAATATTTGAAGATTTACACACATACATATCGAACTGATTCCACACCATAAAATAAATCGAACTTTATTGTAAATCTTACGAAAAATAGTTTTTTTTGTCTAAAAATGGCCATTACAAATTTCCGATTATGACATAAAGTCAATTAAATTATATATATATGTATATATATCTTTAAAAGCGGAAATTGACAAAAGGGGGTGATTTCGATCTTTATTATAAAAGTGATAAATTTACTGTATAAAATTGCCATTAATTTAAGCTAAAATTGTAAGAAAATAATGTATGTATGTAGTTTGGAGGTTCGGGGGTGGGGTCTAAAACACTTTTTTAGAGGGTTTGGAATGACGTACAAGTGGTGGAAGAAGTCGTCGAGTAAAGATATTGCTCATAAATATTACCAAAAAGTTGGTACATTATCAGGTAGGTGAACCGTTATGCCTAAAAGATGTAGAAGGATGGTTTTTACTCTCTATATCTTCTTATGTAATAGTTAAGCCAAGAAAAATCGACCAATAATTTTAATGATTCCTCTACCACTCTATATATATTACATGAATTTGATTTATAAGGGTACACAAATATCTGATTTTCACTTCTTTCATGTAATAATTTATACTTTGTTCGTTTTCAGTTGCAAGTCTCGTTTATTGGTTAGATATCACGTGATTATTTTGTGGAATTGCTCATTTACAAAGCTAAAATATGTCAAAACTGATAACTGTCAGTTAAATTGTCAATTGAATTTGGATTTATAATTATCTCCATCTTTTAACAATTTTAAGAACTATTACTCGAAAAATTTTTTTGTTGTGTAAATGTGACTTGTATTGAAATTAAAATTCGTTCAGGACAATCGTATATTAAAGAAAGGATAAATTTGTATTGTTAAATTTTTTATGTTAAATTTCTACACAATAAAACCGGGTGGTATTCAACAAAATTAACTTAAATCTTCAATTGTAATTAAATTTAACTATCTTGAAAGCTAGTTAAATTTACAAACCCATTTTATATAATACATTGTCAATAAATTATCCTGTGCTTTCTAAACCAGAATCGTATATATTTACTAATTGAAAAGACAATATAACATAGTCGATAAAATTTCGTACAAATATTTTCATGTTCAACTGTCAGGAACATTTTAATTTAAAAAAAATCCCCTCTATATTTACTAAAAATATATATGTATATAAAAAAAAGCTCGAAAAGTAAACATTTCGAAAAAATGTATTAGAATCTGTTTAAAAGAGTGGAAATAAAAATAATTGCGTATTAAACCAGTTGAGTATAAATGTGTTAGTAGTACAAAGCGATTGTTTTCGGGGGGTGGTGGTGGCGGTTTGGTGGGCGGTATGGTTATACTACTATATTGGTATTATAACAATGCCTCTCTGAGTAAAACCACAAAAATACTACCCACAGAATTGATATATATTTTCCAAAAATGTTTGAATAGCGAATTTCAAGTATTCTCTTGTTATTTTTTTTACGTACATATAAATTCAAGTAATACCATGTATAACAAAGTAAAAAAAATAAAAAACTAAATATTGTCAACATTGTACTTATATGGATATATGTATTTAAACAGTGTATTATACATATATTTTTAATTTATTTTTAGTTGATGAAAGAGTTTTAATAATATCCCTAAGGTCTTTTGTTTATTTTTTTTCACCGTTAGAAGTTTCATTAAAGTTGGATTCATCAGACTATTAAACTTTCAATACAATTAAACAAGTCTCATAAGGTTGTAAAAGAATGTATGTGGAAACTGTTTTACGGTCTCAAAATGCTTTTATTTATTTTTTTTCAAAATGAAATGAAATTAAATATAAAGTCCAATGGAATTGAGATTGTTTAATTGATTTTTGTTTCCAAATTATAGAAAAATATTGTAATAATAGGTGCACGTAATTTTTTTCCTATAAAATATATTTTTCATGCATACTGAATGAATTTGGAAAAAAATTAATGTTGTAAAAGCATCCTTTTATATGTAAATTTTCTTTTTAGTTCTTCACATACGAGTACATTCTACTTTTATCAACATTACAAAATTTACATAACATTATTATTATAGTTATACAAAAGTTAAAACATAATATAATTTAAAGTGTTATTTAGTAAAATTGCTTGTATCCATTTCACTTTTAAAAGAACAACTTTCTATTATATTTATATTATATAGTCCTGAAATAGCTTCAATGTATTTAAATTTTGAAATGGGTCGTTTTATGTTCAAATTATTCCGCCACTCAAAACTTGTCAAATAAACTGTATTTTAAATGCATCATTAATATATTTAATATTTTATAAACTAAAAACCTTATTCATTCATTTAATTTTGTGGTTTTCAAGATCAATAACAGAGGCATCTGAACAATTGACGTACTTTTATAGCTAAAATGGTCAAATGTCAATTTTTACAATCCGCTTATATAGATTTTATAAATTACCAATTCTTTTTCTCTTAAATCTCATAGAGATCATTTTATTTTTTAATCAAAATATATGTTGGTACAATTAAACTACCATTAACTTCTTTTTTTCTTCCAACTTTTCTCTTCTTTTAATTTCAGTTGCAAGACACCTTATAATTTTTAAGAACTTTAACTTTCTTTCTCGAATTTAATAAGCTTCTGTATTATTGAAAGTTTTTCCTACAAACTTTTTTATTTTTTCTATTCAAGTATTTCAAGTTAATCATTTTTTAAAAACTTTCAATTAAGTGGGGCTTTAATTAACTTCAACACTACACAGTTTATCGTTATACCGGCGTTTTATTAAAATTTGTCATTTTATATTTCAAAAAAAATGTATTGTTATTAAAACTTCAAAATTAACATGGTTGGAAAATATTGTAAAGTTGTTTCTGGAGTTAATATTACATTAAAAGCATTCTAGGTTCACAAAAGGGGTTTTGTCTATACAAACATACTATACACAGAGAATAAGAGAGAAACACAAGCCCCCGTTAATAACAAAAACAACAAAGAACTTGTATATAGGTGTTAAGACATATTTCTTAAAGAGATTTCGAAAAGATTATATATGTATAATGTATATGGTAAGCTGATTCGTTTTTCTCACACCTTTCTATCATCACATAAAATAAGAGAGAAAATGCTATACATATATATCCTATATATCTTCTCTACCTAATTAATTCATGAGTTTCTGATGAATTAAGGCATCCCTAAGGACTATATAAATTAATTAAATTTACTTGTTCACGCTTTTATCAAGATTTTATACGCACACACACATAATATATCTAAATATATATATTTGGATGAAAGAGGGACTTTCCGAAAAAAAAATTGTTAGCAAACTTTCATCCCTTTGAACAGTTCTAAATAAAAAATACCACACCATTAACTTGTATTTACAAAAGTTTATTAAACGATATAGTATTAAAAAACACGTTAGTGTTCCCTTTTATTGTGCATTAACAAGTTTTGATAGAAATATAAACACACGAGGGAATATATATTTGTATTATTCATCAAATTCTATTGTATAATTCAATATAAATTATTTTCGGCTTGTTCGAAATCCTGATGTGACAAGATAATAGGGAAAATTCAACAAACATTTTATTATTGTTTAAAATTGACATATTATATACACACACACATTTGTATAGGAAATTTATTTCAATGTTTGTATCATTAACATGTTATCATTGATAGAAAATTTGTACAACCTTTGATTATGTTATTTATTGGCTATTAAATTATCTACCATTAAAATTCATTTTGGTTTTTTTTTGTTCTTTGTCAAATTTCAAATGAAATGCGACTCGTTTAAGTTAAGGGGATGAAATTCAATTTAAAATGGTAAATCAACTGTTTAATACAAGATTCGAATTTGTATCTTCAAGAACTATACAATCTTATATTTTAAATTATTAAACAATGTAGTTGAGCTCATTAAAGTTTTACAAAAAAAAATTAAGAAAAGAAAATGGACCACCCCTTATACACTTTTTTTTTAATTATGATGCCGCAACAAAATTGGAAGTAATTTAAGTGAAGTGTTCGTGAAAGTTTTTTTTTATGCTAGCAAATTGAATGACCTTCTTCTTCTTCTTTCCCTTTGCCTTCCTAAATAGATGGCATTTTTTTCTGCCTTTTAAGATGGGGCTGATGTTGTAGTTCCGCACAAAGTTTTACTATATAGACCTTACCCTATTATAGCCCAACAAGCCCTATGTAGTCCCGAAGATGCTTACTCTCTACAACGACAACAACAACAAGATATTTTCAACTTAAATAGGATAAGATGTGAACTTTCTTTCCGCATCAAACTCACTATTTTATATATATATACATACATATATATATCTATATAATACATGTTGTAGGAAAAGCTAATTTTCGCAAAATAATTACTAACAAAGTTTACGATTTAGAACAAATGAGAGTTTTATAGTTTTCCTTGTGACTGTTCACAAGAACTTGATGGCGAAACGATTTGAAAATAATTTATATCGATGGCGAATCGCAAAAATGAGAAGGGAACTCTGTGAAAACTCTTGCCTATTCTTTACTGAAGCCAGCACGAAAAAGAAATTCCCTAATGTATTGTATATATATGTATGTATGTTCGAAAAGCACACACAAGCTGATGGTCCTCACTTTCACGAGTCTCTTCGTGTCTTTCCCACCATATACATATACAGGATGTTCAAATGCAACAAACAAATTAAAAATTGTATATCGAATATTAAGATTTTGTTTCCCTAACAACGTAAATCAACAAAATAAAGTTTGTTTTGATTATTGTATCAAGATAAATTAATAAAATACAGTTTATATTCGTTTCCATGGCAACGTAAATAAAAAATAAAATTTGTTTTGGTTATTATAGCAACATAAATGATAAAATACAGTTTGTATTCATTTCCATAGCAACGCAAATACCAAACAAAGTTTGTTTTGATAACCATAGTAACGTAAATTAATGAAACAAAACTTGTATTAACTTCCGTAGCAACGTAAATACACAAAAAAGTTTGTTTTCATTTCCATAGCAACCATCGTATGTTATAGTCACACATTCATTTTATCTAAGAGGATTTTCAGTAGTTATAAAATAGAATTTTAAAAACTTGTTAAATATTTCTAAAGCTTTTTAAGCACTTTAATTAAAACTGCATAATTTTAATATATATTTTCTATTATTTGTAGAGAAATTAAAAAATAGTTAATATAAAAATCGTAATGCGAATTTTTTTTTGTAACATTCTGTATTTGCTGTAAGCTTTTTCTTC
This sequence comes from Oryzaephilus surinamensis, assembly GCA_004796505.1. Classification (NCBI taxonomy): domain Eukaryota; kingdom Metazoa; phylum Arthropoda; class Insecta; order Coleoptera; family Silvanidae; genus Oryzaephilus; species Oryzaephilus surinamensis. Next base: position 11,782 of record SSSI01002956.1, read on the forward strand.
TTCTACAGGGAGTACAAAGCGCGTGTTGGCGGACGCAATCTTTTGAAAAGTTGAAACATTTCACGTGAACAATTTATAACTTCTGTCAGACGGTAATCTAATATCGAAACTCTTGCTTCCCTTATATATATTTGTACATCTGATAGAATACTACTATAGATATTTTTTTTTACTTCAAGCTTTTCCTTCTCTATTCTTAACTGGAAAACGTGATATTAATAAATATATATATTATTTCCTCTTTTTTTTTCTATATATAATATGTCTACCTATTTGACAAGGCCTAAAATCTATATTTGTATCTATATATATGTGTGTATTGTCATTATTGCCATTATACCAATAAATTATAAAGGGGGCACACAAACAGACTATAAATCATATTATTATTATATAAAAGAAATGAAATAGAAACTTATAGAAATATTTTATCATCTAAAGAAATATTTAAGCTTTTATAAAACAAAAATAGATCATTTTCCTACTTTTATATAATAAAGTGCAAAGGTGTTACTTTACAAATTTTTTACAGGCGCCTTAACGTACAAACTTTATTATTTATTATTATTAAATTATATTCTCGTAGTTATAACATAAACACAGACTTTTTAATAGCCGCCCCATCCTTAATGGCTTTTCATGCAACAAAAAGAGCTTTTATCTTTTTTGAGAGAAAAAAAAACAACAACCAGGTGACTAATTAAATTATCCCTTTTTAATATACGAAAAATAGGGAAAACCGTTTTTATAAAATTCAATGGGTTTTTGTTACAGTTTTGGCGACTAAAATTGAGTGTCTGCGTTTAACAAATATGACAGCCCCAGCCATACAAGATCCCAGACACGATATGCAACTACATTGTCGTTTCGATATGGGCGGCGAAGAATTATATGCAGTAAAATGGTACAAAGATGACCACGAATTCTTCCGTTATAGTCCAGCCCATCGGCCCGGAACTGGTACATTACAATTTCCTGTTGCCGGTGTACAAGTCGAATCGGAACGTACATATTGTAATCGGAATGGATGCGATCTGCTATTGACAAATCTGTCAAGACCGCTCAGTTCGGGCGCTTATCGATGCGAAGTATCTAGTGAAGCACCAGCTTTCCGATTAGCTTCACAAACTCACAATGTTACTGTTGCAGGTATACATACATATGGAGTTTGAAAATTATTTATTGTTTGCATGATAATAAATTTCACTATATTAGATATATATTATTGTAATTAATTTATATCGCTTTTGATGATCGAAATATCAAGTTTGAAAATGATTTCAAAGCATGCAAAACTCAAGAAAAACATTTTTATGGAAAAAGTTATTTATTATATACATGAAAAAAAAAACTATAAATATGTATATGATTGAAATTATCTGTTTTATTTCCATTTATATTATAATCAGATAATCTGTTTTTTAACGTATTTATCGATTGGTTTTAATTTGAATATTAAATGTTGATATGAATCATATATGTAGTATTGTATAATAAAATTTTATTAATTAATACAAAATAAAACAGATCATATCATTTATTTTTCATTATGTACTTCTATTCAAATATCTCTTATTCAAGTCACTTAATAAGAGTTTAATTCTTTCAATTAATTCAATCTTTTTACGTTTCACATCATCATTATTAGCATCATCATCATCATCATCCAATGGCATATTAAATACTTTAGACCAACTATTTAATAAATTATCCTTAAACGTTGGAAAATATAAATGAATTTCTGAATTGGATATATTTTTTATATCATTTTCAATATTATTTAAGTCTTGTTGTATTAATAATAAATTATTCAAACAAATTGGTGATTTCTTCACAACTTTTTCATCATCTACTGTTCGTATATTATCATCATCGTTAACACTAAATTCCAAATCAATTATTTCTGTACATTCTGGACGTGATTTTAATTTATTATGTTTTTTAGTTGAATGTTTTTGACCCATAATAATAGTAATTTCTATAATAAATAATTTATAATTAATTAATAATAAAATCAATTTTCACTTGCCAATAATATAGGTATTTAATAACCATTTTAATGTTGTAACAAATTATTAATTAACGAAATATATTAAATAATTAATTATTTCACTTACTTTTCAACAAATTTAAAAGTACGTATTGTTCTGACTAATTTGGGTCAGGATACTAACAAATTAAATTTTTTTTTTCTATATACACACAAAATACACATACTAACAAATATCGATAATTCATATATAAATAAGCATTTGTTTGCTTATTGATACAAATGATAATTTCTGTTTGTTTAATATTATTGTTATATTAAAATTTCATTTGTATAGGTGCAATTTATTCCAACAATCGTAATTACTATATAATATTTGTTTTGCTAATTAATAATAGGTATATCGCTAAATTTATGCTAATTTAAATTTAATGTAAAATGGTTGATGTTTTGTTAATTTAAAAAAAAATATTATCACTATACACCACCGTCACAATATTCTTATCAACGATTAAAATTTATTGTATAACAAATTTTTTTTTATCAAAAAAAATTATAGTACAATGTTCGTCTAGAATTCATGATAATAGAGAAAGAGAGAATATAAAATTGAATTTCATGTATTATTCGATACGTAACACAAAAGGGATGAATTTCCGAATGGTGGATTTTATTTATTTATTTATATAATGTTGTTGTTGCAGCTCTACCTGACGAGCATCCGAAAATTGAAGGACTATCCGATTCCTATTTAATTGGCAGCCATCTAATTGCCACTTGTACTTCCGGTTTTGGTAATCCAAAGCCAACCCTAACATGGTACATTAACGAAGAAGAGGTAAATTCAACAAAAAAGTTATTTAAATATTATAAATTCGCACAGTGTGTTTCAAAACAATAATAAAAACAATAAATTAATTAAATATACTATAATTCGTCCAGCAAAAGAGCAGCCTTTAAATAGAAGTCACACTTACACAGCTAAAACTCTGTGTAGTAATTTTATAGATTTCTAGACATACTTATCGAAATTGTTAAAAGATGGCTCTCAAAAGAAATTGTTTTGGAACGCTCTGTATATAAATAAAAATAGTACATTTAAATTGTATAAACGAATTAATTTAGGTGTCTGGTAAATTAGTGAAAGAAGTACCATCAAAAGGTAAAAGAATTTCTCATCGACTCGAATTAAGCAGTACATCAACACAATTAAAGCTTGTTGTTGATAAGAAATTAATTAAAAATCAAGCTAGTGCATCGTTACAAATATCATGTGTATCAAGTATAAAAGATTTAAATCCATCAGTTGCACCACCATTAAAAATATCAAAAAATGTTGTTATATTGGATCAAAATCAAATGATTAATAATGAGAAATTACACTGGTCAGATGATGGTATGAAAATTAAATCATCAATGCATCTAACATTAATAGTTTGTTTATTAACTGTGATTTTAAAATATTTTTAAGTAAGTTTTAGTGTTATATAAAGTGGCATTAAGTGATTTTTGTACAAAAAAAAAAAAAAATAAAAAGTAATGAAAGTGTTTTTAATTTTTGATTGTCAGTCATATCACAACAAAAATTTATATATAATTTTTAAACCTAGACCAAAAAAAAATAATATGTATAACAAAACTTTTATACTTAATTGTGATATAAATTTTATTTCTTAAAATAATTTTAAACCTAAGAATGAAAAAGCTTTAACAAGTCTAGTTTTACTTTTATTTAAATTCATAAATAAATAATTTTAATTTATCTATATTCTATATATTTTTATTTAAAAACAAATTTTTTGTTTGCGGACCTTTAAAATCTGATAAAATCTTATGAAATGGTCCTAAAAGATAATTGGGATAATGAATAATCAGTTCTAAGTCAGTCTGTGATTAAAACACTTGATTTGTATAGAATTTTAATGGTCCGTTTTTAAATAAAATTTATTTCCATTAAAACAACAAGATTATAAATTTCAACAAAATGTAAATATATTAGAATAGGAATTAATAATATATAAAGTATATATATGTACTTACATATATTACATACATACTCTTATAAACCGCACTTGGCAATAATCCCTGTAACTACAACCCTCTTTCAAGTAGTTTACTTTATGTAAATGTACGAAAATAAATCATTTCTGTATATATATTATATATACAAAATTTAATGGCCCAAATCAAAATTAATTTCATAGTTTTTTTTTTGTTGTTGTCTTCCTAAACACATACATAAGCACATATTTTATAATAAAAATTAACAAGGGTATAAAATATATATGTATATGAAATCAAAACATTGTAAATTACATTAAAATTGCAAATTTTTATATGCTGGTTAATACGATTTTATTTCCCTTTATGTTTGGCAACAGAAAAAAAAAATAGGAGAAAAAACAACATTGAAAAACTTATACGAATCCCAATAGTGCTATTTTATTAGAAACGATTACGATTTTCTCTTTTATATTGGAAAATCACCCCTTGACGCACTCAGAGGATATAAATATATATATATAGCACAATTTTGAGAAAAAAAAAACAATTCATGTTTACGTTTAATTGTTTTTAAGTTGTATTTAATAGTTTTTGTTGAAATAAAACAGTATTGAAAAATCAGTATTAAAAATATTAATAATAATTAAATATATATTTTTAATCCATAAATTATTATATACAACTTAAATTTAAAAAAGAAAAGATAGAAATTGATAACAATAAGTAAATGTTTGCTATTATAAGATGAACGAGTTTATTTCTATTGAAATAAAAAATAAAAAAAATTGAATGTATATTTAAACGAAAGAATAAAAAAGATATGAGAAATTTATTTGTGATGTTTATGTATATTTAAGATGTTAATAAACAAAATATATAATAATCAATAATTGTATATTGTTTTATTAATAGACACCATCATCACTTTTGATAAATTTTATAATAAAATTATAACAAGTAATATAAAATATATCCTTTTTGGAGAAAATTTTCCCATTTTACAACAAAACTCCAATATACTAAACAAGCAAAAATCTCTTTTATAATAGCTTAAAACAGAATATACAAAATAATAATACAGTGTGTTTAATAATTAAAGGTTCTTTGTATCGTTGTTGTTAATGTTTATTATGTTAAGTTTTGTGTTGGAAAACTTATAATATAAGGGAGCTTAGTTGCTGAAATGAAGTACGAAACCAACATACATATACAAAATAATACAAGCACAAAACTGAAGGCTTTCAGCGTGTCGTGAAAACAGGAATTGTTTTTCACTATTACGAAAACAGCGACATTAACATCAGGTACGTATAAATTGAACGACTTACTAATCAATTATTGCTTTACATATTTAAAAAAAAAATTAAAACACAATAATATGTAATTTTAATTTATTCATACATTTAATGTATATTAATAAGGGAGTTTGTGTTGTTTAATATAATCTTGTAATCTATTTACTAACATTGTTTTCCATCCATTAAGTTGTCTACTCAGGGCCGCGCCTAACAGGGGGTGCGATGTGTGCACCGCACGCGGGCGCAACTCAAAGGGGGCGCAAAATTTTGTACTAATCCTTTTTTTACGTCTAAATTATAGAAATTAGAAACATGTATAATCAATTTACAAAATAGAGATGATAATTTATGGGGCGGCAGCCGACAATCGCTGTCGGTGCTTTAAATATTATACTCATATTAAAAACTATTGAACACTTTTGCCGCTTGCCGATTTTGCGTTTTTATATGGTGCCTTTGTGGATGTGTATTGTATAGGCCAAAAGTTTAATATTGTTTATTGTTTTATATTTTTATTAGTTATTTTTTCTTTTGAATTTATTTTATTTATTTATATTTAATATAATTAATAAATTAAAATAAAATTTTAAAAAAATTCTTAATTTTTCAACTTTTTCATTAAAATATGTGTCCTTGAACCCAAAAAAAAAATTTCGTCTGCGGCGCTATGACCCCTGACCCCCCTTGCACCAACAGCGCAATTTC
>SSSI01002957.1:0-13377 GCA_004796505.1 Oryzaephilus surinamensis
CAAAGAAACGAATTTTAACTTAAGAGTAAAGTACCTTTTTTTTGCAAGTTACGGCAAAATGTTATAAGGAAAAGTTGTTTAGAATGGAAAATTGAATATGTATCTTCATTTTTATTTAAATTGGCCATCTTTGATTTTTTGTCTTTTATAAGGATTTACACAATGTTAAATGGTCTTTTTTGTAAAATTACAACAAAATGTTATTAACAAGAGTTGTTTACATTTAATACTGTGTATTTTGTTGTAATTTTACAAAAAAAGACCATTTAACACTGTGTAAATCCTTAAAAAAGACAAAAAATCGAAGTTGGCCAATTTAAATAAAAATGGACATACATATTCAATTTTCCATTCTAAACAACTTTTCCTTATAACATTTTGCCATATCTTGCAAACTAAAGGTACTTTACTCTTATGTTAAAATTCATTTCTTTGTATTTACCAAGGCATATGTGATTTTTTTAAATCAAAATTATGTCACAAATTAATCCCTAACTAAGCAGGACCTAATCCCAAAAGATGAATTTCCAACTCAAAAATTTTTGGTCATTTACAAGAGTCGTTTCACCTATCCGGGGACACACTGTATATATATTTACATACTTACATATATATAATATATACAAATTTATAATAAACGTTAATCTATAATTACTTACTAAATTCAATATACAATTTTTTTAAAATTTAATCAATCGTGATATTATGTACAAACATTTTTATTATATGCTAGTTATTATTAGATATATGTATATGTATGTTTTCTAGAGTCAATTTCATCTTTAAGTACATATGTACAAACCATGTTCAAAATTTTAGATCAATTTCCCCTTTTTTATAATATAGTTTACATTACTGAAAGAAAAGGAATTCTATTAGTGAATTCTAGTTTCTAGTTATATATTAGTTGCAAATTTTTAATAAAATTTTGCTAGAAAATTTCCTAATTCAAAGTTGTATACTGTTGTGTGATTCATCTTTAAAAATTTTTAGAAAAACAAGTTTTTTTGTATGACTATACTCTTTGTTTGATATTATTTATTTTAAATAAAAATATTAAACAGCAATTAATTTACTTTTAAGTAAATAAATTAAAATAAACTATAAATATTAATATTATTCCTATACAAACTATACATATAATATATAAAATGAAATTGACTATATTTGTTTTTATCATCATGTACAGGTTTCAGTAAAATTATTGACTAATTATTTTTGAAATTGAATTTTTTTCCAATTGAAAATTTATGCACTTATTATAAAATGGTAATTTTATGCAATCAGTTCACTACTAATATTGTCTTAATTAAGTTAAATAATCAACATATTATAATTGATCTTTAAATCATTATAATGATTTTCAATTTACATGAAAATTAAAAAAAGTGTACATCCATATTAACTTAAAATACACATAAATTCAAAAGTGTACAGGCCATATTATATAAAGAGTTAGATTCACATTGTTCTATTGTCCAACAATTATCAAAGATGCCGACTGTATATTATATATATAGGTAGAAGAAGTGTATATATACGAGTAATGTTTCGGGTTGTGTTCAAAGAACGTAAAGAACCGGTCGTTTGTATCACAGTAAATACAACAATTTATATCCATATTAAAATAACTTTTGTTTCTAACCATTTTTCTTATTATTTATTTTCATTTGTATTGAAATTATTATTAAAGTTGGTAGTTTTTATCTTTTATGAATAAATTTTCAACCATTATGTTTGTCTGATGGTGTTCTTCAAAAAAAAGCCATGATATTATTGTAGGTAAATATGATTTTAAGTGCTATGGTCATAATGGATATATTCTCTCTCTGGTTTTGTTTGGAAACTGTTTCAGGCGATAAATACACCTATGAAATAGCAATAATATACAAGTTATTATATACCATACATGCTGTGGTTATATTGTTATTATACCAGAAAATTATTAATATTGTTGTAATTTAAGTATAACTAATATACGATTTTAATTTTATGGCATAACTTGTGCATCAAAATAAATCTACAGATTTATTAAAACATTCCATTTTCTACAATAATTATCGTTTGCATACTGTTATATGACAAAATGAAGTTATTACGTTTCACTGTTTAAAATTGATTTTAAAAAATTAGATACTCTGTGAGCTTTTATATTAAATTTCTTCAACATACATCACATCCCCTGCCGTAGCACACATTCTTCGACATCATACATCATACTTAGAGGGCTATTAAACAACCCTCGACCTTGAAGAAAAATATAGTTTACCCTTCTATTATAATAATAATCAACAGACTAAAACCAGACTAGAGAATATACCTCCTACATACAAGTTTTTTTATTTCTCTTTTCTAAAATAAAATACTCTCGTGTATACCATAACACAAAAATGTGGAGGAAGGAATGTTTTTTACGTTCTTAAAGGCTGTTATCGGTCATTGAACAACATAAATGTTAAAATAAAAAAAAACATTCACTTTTTTATTATTTATTAATGTATTCAATTTAAAAATAATATTGCTGCCATTGGAATATAAAATTAATTAAAACACATTGGGTATATTATAAAATAGAATGTAGAACAAAATAAATTTTGCTGTAAAAACAAGCCTATTATTAGTCAGGCATGAATTTATTGGCCATTATATATATTAAATATTACTTTAATATTATAAGTCGTTACTTAAACACTACTACAACACTAATAAAATGTTGAATATTAGTATATATTATATAGGGTGGCCCACAAGTCGTACGTCATCATTTTCTGTGCCCACGAACGAAACATATATCTTATTTTAATAATATAATATTCACTTATACGTATTATATATTTTGACATATAGCAGATATTGATAATATGATAAATTCACCTGCTTCTGTGCACCTGCAATTTTCACTTATAGAACAAGGTGTGTGTAGGCATTATGTTAATTGATATTGTTTTTCAATTTTTTTTTAATAATATATTGGAATTGTTTAGTGGGCCATAAATTTTTCTCTCCCAAACATTTAATGATAGATATTGACTTATGCGGGACGAAAATTCATGTATTCATTTTTGTTTTTTTTTTATATTTGGTCTTCTGAAAAGCTTTACTATACAACCCCATAAACTTTTACAACTTGAACAATTAAAATTTATTCGTTCAGTGTTTTAATTAACTCTATAGACATTAAGTTTCATACAACATAGATTATAAAACGACGTGGCAAGTTGATGACATGAAAGTTATTAAGAGCTAAAGCATTATACAAACACAAAACTACCATCATCATCATCAGTAGCACCAGCTAAAACAACATATATAGATATATAATATATGTATATAAAGCATCGTATCACAAAGTTTGTAGTTAATTAATTATTTTTTACAACTACACTACTGTCTAATGTTATTTTAAAAGATATACGTATATGTATACACTTGACATTATGGTATGTGAATGTGAAAACTAAAATTGGATTGTCACTTACGTGCTTAATAAATGACACGTTATTAATTTTCATGTCCAATAACATAAAAGGGGCATTTGTTATACAAAATTTCTGTTGTCACATATTTAATCGTATTGTTTATTCATTTACATATACGAAATGAAAAAAATTAATATAAATCTTTTTCTAGTTGTCAAAACATTGATTCTCTAATGAGATTCTAATCTATAAACAAATGTTGTCGTTTAAGGTATTAATTATTGTTTGATAATATGTAAATTTTTATATAACAGAAAAAATGCACAAACATTAATCATATTCATAATACAATAATGAGACGTTCGTAAGAAATTTTATATTGTTTCTGCTTGTTATTTGTATCTCCCTGGCAACGAACATGGCTATTTTTAACTCCATGACAACACACGTGGTGTTTTTTGGTCTCCATAGCAACACTAGTTTATTTCCATAGTAACGACTACATATGTATAATGTATCAGTGGAAAATAAGGAAATACACTTGAATTTGAAAGATTCCATATTGCAAATGAAAAATAAAAATTGATAACATTTTAATTATCATTATGAGGACCATATAACACGTTCGTAAAAAATTTTTATTGTTTACAAGTGTTAATTGTATCTCTCTGACAACGCATATGGCACTTTTTTAACTCCATGGCAACGCACGTGGTGTTTCTTTTGTCTCTTTAGCAACACTAGTTTATTTCCATAGCAACGACCACACATGGATATGTATCCATGAAAAAAGATTTGAAATTGAATAATTTCTTATTTTGAATGAAAAATAAAAATTGATAATATTTTAATTAATTATACATTTGTAGATTATTACATATATTTCTATTATGAATGTACATACCTATGTACCATATTCATAATTAAAATACATACAATTAATCTGCAAACTGTCTATTCGAAAAAAATGGTAGCACGTTTACTTAGTAAATAAAACTTGCTAGATAGTTAAATGTACATATACGTATAAATCTAACTACTGTATAATAAATTTATTTGTCACTAAAGTCAGAAAGAAGCACTTTATATATAAATATACGAGAATAAGTGTATAAATATAATAATACCCATTATTTCATCCAAAATAAATCTTTTTTAGTAGGTATACGATTTTAAGTTGAAATTTATACGGTCTTATAATTTTTATTAATGTGTTACATAGATATTAAAATCAAATCGTACACGTTGTAATAAAGTAAAAAATATTTGAATATTCTACCCGTTGGCCACATTTGTTTACGTCAAACTAATTAAGTTGTGTTCTTTTATTAAAAGGAGACCATTATATATTTTTGAAGAGAAAAACTGACATGGTAATATTTTATACTGGTTTTCATGTAAGAGTAATTATTATTTTTGGGCAAAACTCTCCTTCTTTTTCTCTGCTTAAATTAATGAATGAAAACTTTTTCTGTAATCTATTTACTAAATCTTATGATAAATATAATGTGTTTAGGCTAACGGTATACCTATATATTTAGATTTGTATGATTAAACTAGAAACTGGAAACCTTTTGAATTATGCATAAGTGGTCGAGGACGAAAATTGCTCTTACATTAAAATATTCTCCAAAAAATTATTAATAAATTTATAACATAAAATAACATTTATAGACAAACTTCAACGTTGAAGTGTTTTTTTTAACGAATATAATATGCATGACTGCTTTTCAAATGCATTTGATTAGAAATAAAAATACCACACAACAAAAAAGCGTTTTCAAATATTTATTAGGAATTTTAATCCTGTATTTACATATTTCAGTATTGGTTTACAAACGCGAACTTACTACTATCGTGTTACAAGAAATAATATACCCATAGGCGAACATATTACAGATATAACTCAACATGTAAAAACTGGGGGCACAAAAATAATAATTCTTTTATTATTATTTATCGATATGAAATATGAAAAACGGAATTGTTAACAATAATTTAAATGCAATTTATTTGTTGTCAGGTGTGGTAATGAATAATTTACATTGAATTTTTTTTCTAGATGACTTTCTGATTTCAACAACAAATATTTATATTTTTTAATGTATGATTAATAAAATTTTTGCTACAAGCTATATACATATATTGTATTAAATAAATATATGTATACAAGTATGGTTTCTCATCTTTTATTTATCACTTTAAAAAATGTTTTATTAATTAAGAATTTTTTTTGCAATGCGCCACAATTCAAAGGAAATCTTTCAGAATAAAGGATGCTTTCTTGTATTGTGTATACATATTTTACAATTTATAATATCGATTTTATTAAACACACTGTACAAATATTGTATATGTTGTATAAATTCAATATAAAATTTATTTGTTCTGCCATTGCCTACAAACTTCCGTTGGTCTATGCCGGAAACTGTCCGGAAACCGAACTGTTATCTGTTTTATAGGTATGTGTTTTTTCTGTTTTGAAAAAGGGCCTTAAAATATTATAATTCCCTATTTTGATCCTATATAGCTGATAATTAAATGTATTAATGGTGGAAATGAGTGTGACTTGTCACATAGACTGACAGTGCCGATAACGTTTGCCATTATGTTGATTTAATGCATATTGTCACACATCGTCTATTTAATACAACAATAACTTTTCTGTTTGTTAAATTAAGTAGTTATTATGAGTGGACACTTTGTTGTTGTTTTCTATGTCTGACCATACGTTTTATTACTCATTTTCCATTTTACATTTCTATATATGAAATTGTTTACAATTCACACAAATTATTCCTCCCATATATTAAAATGCGAACAAATCAACTCAACTAATTACCTACATCTTCAATTTTTTGTTAAAATGAAAGATATTTCCTCTGAGTAGAATAATTATGTCAGTCAATGTCAAATTTAAATTGCATTCGTACAACTATTTTTGTTATAATTTTATCATTACATTTTCAACAAATAAAAGAAACTATATATCTTACACCTGCTTTATTATCTTACTAATTAAACAAATGAGAACATTTTTGTGAAATGTGAAAAGATAGAAAGAAAAAAACAGCTGTAAATGCTTTATTTACACATAAAAATTAACGTTTTGTCCAAATAAATTTCCCATTCCACACATTTTTACGTGCTAGGTTATATTATTTGTTATATATGTATGTTGTTGTTCCCTTTTTAACAAACAAAAATGTTCGTTTTCTGACATTTTGAGTGGTGATATGTGAGACTGTAAATTTGTGTAAAGGGTATACTTAAAAGGTGTATATCTTGTATAAATATCTCTTTAAAGGAAATGTAATTTAAACAACATAAAAAAACGTATATTTTATCTTTATGATTTTCCATAAAACAAAATATAAACTTTTTCTTCCAAAAAAAAAAAAAAATTAAATAAAAAGAGTTAGGTATGTGGGTATATAATACGACACACACAATAGTAAACATATATGTAACATGTAAATATTGTCCGTTTTATCGAAAAACATTTTTTCGCTGTAAGGTGCAATCGTGTTCCTTTCCTGTACATGTTTGTATTTATGATTCCATGATAATCGTTAACATCTGTAATTTGCTTTTACAACGAATTCATACTTTATGATTACATGGACAATAAATTATGCACAAACATCGAATAATAGGCCCACGAAATTCGAAAAATTACAAATTCAACATTCTTCTTCGACACTTGTTTAGCTTGTTTCCACTCTTGTCTTGAAAACAAGACAAAATTCATTTGATTATATCAAAAACAATGTAAGCAACAAACTAAATACAAGTTTTTTTTGAGAAATTGATATTTTGACAGCGTTTTTTTAAATGTAGAACTTTTCGTGTTAAATTTCTTTTGTATTCAATATTATCTAAAATTGTAATCGTGCGATTCTTTTTCGATTTGTCTGTAAAACAGGAAAAAACCTGAACCACGCCTGTTAAACGGAATGTTTTAAACGAAAATATAGTTTACGTTCATTACCATATAACAATGTATGTATATATTTTTGGGTGGTATTATTATATAAACAACAGAAAGGGGAAAATAATAAAGTTGTAACAATAAAACAGTCAACAATTGAGCATATAAATCAAAAAGAATAATTGCAAAATTCCATATTTGCATAGATATGTATAACATCTCAATTTTCAACATGTATGAGATGAGAGATGCACCATTCTAATAAATAATTGTTGTTTTTCTTTCTCTTCAGTTACGGTTAGTAACCCCCATTAAATATGACATGAGGTTAACTACTTTTAAGACTTTATATATACATATACATATATATAGTGTGGCATTATTTATACAAACAATAAATTATGGACCTGTGAGTAAGTGTAAAGTGCAACAAAACATAACGAATCGAGAAATGAGCTGGTTTTAAGATAACACTTGATAACAGATTATAACTACCTAGTAGCAGTATAGTTGTGTGTTGAAAATAATACAAACTGGAATAAATACATGGAAAGTAGATTTCATTAAATATAGTTAAATTGTTGTTTGGCTTCTGCTTGTACCCGCATAATTTCTTGTAAAAATTATCATCACGATGATCGTCAACTGAAGAGATGGAGAAAAAATGTTTAATACTTTTTCTTCATATAAATACATGTGTATGTGTACTTTTGTGTGTGGGTTTCAGCCTACAAATAACTGGCTTTTAATAGATAGTTTATTGTCCGTGACTTATGAGCTATGGCAGCAGTTATTAAATCATTGATTATGGCCTCACAATATTCATTCAATGATTTATTGTACACTACTTATAAGAAGAAAAAACGAAAAAATAATTGCATATCTAATAACATTGTTTTACAATTAGTTATTTACTTATTTTTCTCTATCCTTGATAACTTAACATCTTTATTAACTCTATATATAGGAAAAAAATAAGCCGTAGTTTTGGAATGGAAAAAAAATAAACTTGCAACATTATATAAAAAAAATGCCATCATTTGTTCCGCTATTTTAAATCCACACCATTTCAATACTATAGTTATGCCTTTATGACAAGCTTTATTCATTAGAATTGCTAGTATTTTATAAATACATACACGTAATGCAAGACTGAATGTGAATGTGATTTCAAATTGTCGGTTAAAGATTACCAGACAGTTTCATTATATGTTTAGTTCACTTGCTTAGTTAAATATACCGATTTTTAGATTGACTTTTATGTCTCTCTTTTTCCCAATTAACTATTATTTTATGTTTCTCTTTTTTTATTTTTATTATTACACGATGTATCAATTATTTTATATCCGTCTATATAATGTTTATTGTACGTTTTGCGAATGCATTTCGATTGCATCATATTTTTTCTGATTATATATTATTTGTGATGATATTTTTAATTTTGCAAATTTCTACGTTTCAAGATATTTTATAATACTGGAAACGAATTACATTCCTTATATTTTTCTTTAAAAAAAATGCAAGAAATGATTTAATCAAGTTTTCCATTGCTAGTTTGTAATTTTCATTCCATTTAAATTTTTTCAGGATTTTCCTTATAGTTTTTTACGATTTCAACCATTTATGATTATGTATTAAATCTCGATTTCTATAATGTTTTTTTGTGGCAATTGATTGAAATAGAGTTAATTTTAAACAATTTCATTATTTCAGTAATTTTTAACATTTCTCATAACGAATTTATGAAATATTGAAAATAATTTTATATATTTTCTGATCAAAATTGCACAGTTGAATAAATAAATTTAAACATTGTTGGAAATTGGTTAACAAAATGTGCATGTTTGCATGTATAAATGAAATAATTTAAATTATAGTCGTATGTAAAGTACACACACATCCATATGTTAAAATTAAGCAGAAAGGCTTCTCGTGTTAAGCGTCATATGAAACCCTCGGCACATTAATTTAAATTAGTCTCACTGCATAACACACAGAAACACACTCATTTATACATATGCTCATCATCAACACAAAAATTTCATCTATACATGTACATACATATACATACGTACATACAATATTAATAAATATGTAGCAATTGTCGTATATCAATATTTGATCATATTGTTTTATTAATTAATTTACACAACTTGAAAATATGATTAGCTTGCTTTTTATATTGTACATATTAGAGGAAAAAAACTGGTAGTAGATAATAATAATATGCAGACTTGGATAATTTTGACTTGAGAATACAAAAATCCACTTGAGTCTGTAATACGATGCAACACTTCACACAAAAACGTGCTTAAGTGCAAAATTTTACAGGGGCATTAAAATACCTATTGTGCAAAGCCCATACTTCCCAGATTATAATTAAATGTTTGAATGTAACTCAATATCCATATTTGTTTTCTTAATTTATTCAAACCACATATATATACATACATAACAAAACTGTGTGAATTCGTTTATTTGTAAAACCATAAAAAACTATTTAAATATTAAAAAAATCGTATTGAATTTCGTACAAATTACATAGTATACATACATATATTGAAAAAAAATGATTTTTTATAGTCGCCTAAAAAACAAACTAAATATGTAGTAAATTTTTTGACCACAAATTCAGTTTCACATAAAATGCAATCGAAAAAAGCTCATTTTCTTTAAAACTTATTACATCAGAAACGAAATTTGCATTTATCTCATTATTTGCAATTGAATCGTGTAACGAAATGCAAATATTTTGATGTCAGAAGGTATTTTTAATCCCTTCGATTTGAGAATCGTTTTTCCCCAACGTAATATATTTGTATCATATATATATATATGTATGTATTATAGAATCGAAAAGTGGATAATTTAATTTTCGGTTTGCACAAGTTTGAACATAAATTACCGGAAATTATAGAAACATAATGCAGAAACGTAGTCACCTGAGTCAACAACTACATTATACGGGATCTAATACACTATTAAGGTGTGTACTGACTGTTTACTATGCAAAGAAAACCATTATATTTATTACAAGGTGTTTTTTCAAGAGGGGCTACCGTGTTTATTATTTAAACATAATTAGTATTGTAAAAGAATCAATAAAAAAATCATCTACAGCACTATACAAATGCAGTATTTTTCTAGAGGATTGACACTTGAAAATATTTTAAACGTTTAAGTAGTAATTCGTTTCCGAACAAAACGACTTGACGTCAACATTTAAAATTGGCGTTTCCGTTATTTAACAGCATGACGTGTAATCAGGCAACATTTACCACAAGAAGTGACTAATAAATCAATGAAATAATAATAATTTAATGTTTTCCGATGTGTTAACATCCAATCATATAAAACATACCTACACAAAACACAAAAAAATTAACGAAAAATTTCAGGTCAAAGGTACAAACGATCATTATTTACGAAAAATTTTTTCGTTGCTCAACCCAAAAAAAATATATATTTTTCTATGTGATGATGATGATGAATAGATTTCGTATAGAGAGATTTTTATAAAAGATTATTATTTTGTGGGTGTATACGAGAAAAAAATATCTTTTACATGACTTTTTAACCCACAAAAATTCCCTCTTCATTTAGTTATTGTTCCATTATATGGGTAATAAAAGTGTACATCGTAAACGTTTTAACATGAACAAGCTTTTATTGATTCTATTTACAATTCACTTACAGTTTTTTATTATTTTACTAATTAATCCTTGAGATTTTCTCGTTTCTTTTTTATTCGGCAAGTTATTCGATATAGTGGAACAAAAAGAACTAGATAATTTCATGTTATTTTGTGACACATGTCCATTTCAGGTATTATATTTTCAGGGAGATATGTGTGAAACAAATATCGCCAACGGCATATACGAAACCAAAATAATATAATCCCTTATAAGATTACATGGTGTAAGAAGTGATTATTTTTATTATGTATCGTATTACGTGAGCTTTCAGGATAAAAATATTATGAAAATAAAAAAACTACATTTAAAAGTTACATTACTTTATTGAAACAATATTTGTAATAAATTATAAATAAATTTTACTACCCACACATTCTTTTCCATTTTCAGAATTAATTACATATTTTACAAAATAACACATGGACCAATATTGCATTTTACATGTATTATTTGCGCAGTGGCGCACCTCTCTTAGGAAAAAACATTCCAAGGCAATCATTTAATTATAAAATTCTAATAATTATATTTTCGATTCACTCTTTGGATTTTTTGTGTGGGTGAAAACGATCGAAGACTCTTAACAAATTTACATTAACTTTCTATAACAGTTCAATAAATTAATTAATTAGTTGTAGTTTTTAATAAAATACAAAATGAATAGACTAAAAATGATATAAATAAACACATTTTATGAGTATCAAAAAAAAACTTGTAATCAATTTGTTGGTGAAAGAGCTTTTTTAAATAAAAAAATTATAACTTTTATGCTATTTTAATTGTTTAATATTACACAAAACAGAAATTGTTTATAATAGAGTTATGCTTTTGAATAATATTTTCGTTTGGGTGCTGATTAAATATAAAAGAATTGTAAATTTTTATCAAGATACGTTTTTTTTTATAATATCGTAAAAGTCTATAAAAATTTTATAACATGTAGGGGGTCATAAATTAATTTTTTTTATTTTTTACACTATTATTTCACTATAGGCATCCTGCTATTTTGTTTTCTCTCATTTCAAACGAAAAATACACACATTAAATTATCTAATTATACATATTTCAGTAGCTTATCGTATATGTTAATATTTTTTTATGAATTTTCCATACGACTAAATATTTAGCAGGAAAATTACAACATTTTAATCTATACACACAATACACACAAACAAAACATAAAATAAAAATCATATTTAATATATTATATTATTATCATTATGTGAAAAAGTATGTAATTCGTTATTTCATGACTTTACATATAACTGTATAATAAAATTAATAACAATAATTGTTGTTTCATACAACAGATGCAATGTACACTGCAATAATATACAAACAGTTACTTGTTTTATGCAATTATTCTTGTACTGTGTATGGTAAAATGGTAATTATTGTACAAAAGGCCGGTTCCACCAATTTTCTGTATATTAATTGTAAAAATCATAATTATAATCAACAACAACAACAACAAAAAATCATATTAAACTCATATGTGAGAGCATCATCATTAATTTCATTTCGTAAATAAATAAAAAAAAAATTAATTAGATGCTCGTATGATTAATGAAAATTTTATTTATTAAAATATTTGAAATTCTTTCTATAAAACTTGAGAGAAAATCAAAAGATATACGTATATAAATAATCAATAAGATTCATGACAAAATTTTTACACTGCGGTTTTCTATATGTATGCATGTATAAATTGATTTTGCAATATAGAACGTGTTTCTCCTTTGGATACAACAATATATACATGATTAGTTGATTCCTGCTGGCACGTACTTGTCGCCTCATTGTAAGGTCTTACCAGGTGATCACATATATATCTACATGGAGAGATTGGAATGCAGCTTCCACCACAAGAGCAAAAAAAAATTCATCATAAAACTTGCCTACATACAATACGATTATTATGTAATCGTATGCAATTTTGCATATTATATAAAACAGGTGAAATATTATACATTATTAATAATATCGAAAATATATAACAAGTAATAAGCAATACAATATACCTCGCAATATACATATATATGGCAATTATTGTTTTCTCGCTTTAATAAAGCCAACAATATTGTATTATCGATTAAATGTGCAATCAATTGTAAACAGTTGACATTAATTATATATTATAAAAGTAACGTACAGTTTAACAGATTGCAAATAAGTTTAAAAAACAAAAATGTGGTGCTGTAAAAAAGTTTTTGAATTATAGACGTATATACAATAATGACAACAACAACAACAATAATTCTCTTATTATGATATAGATAAGCATTTAACAATATTATAATTAAACATTCTTTATGGTATGAGTAATAATGAAAAT
>SSSI01002957.1:13958-34628 GCA_004796505.1 Oryzaephilus surinamensis
AAGCCATTTCTTCCTCCTCCTTAATTTCGTTGAAGTGGCTCTTTTGGTGTTTTCGGCGATGTGCTACTGTTTGGGTGACCAGTTGGTACCTTTTCAGTCAGTGTATTCAATGAGGCACCAATTGTCGGTTTCTTTTGACACATTCAATATATTTATTTTATTTGAGTGTCTATCAGTTGTTTTATTTCACCCTCTCACAAATACTGGTCCAACGTCATTGTCTACAAGGTCAATTTACAAATAAAAAAATAAAACACAACGTAGGAAATTATAAATACAATTAAATATTCAAGGAAGACGATCACACCATAATTTGAGTCCTAAATTCTGTTATTTTAACCCCGGGCCTATTCATTTCATATTTTTGGGTTTTACCTTTTTCAAATAGTTACGCGCAAGGGAACTTGGGAACATTACACGATTATTATGTAATCGTATGCAATTTTGCATATTATATAAAACAGGTGAAATATTATACATTATTAATAATATCGAAAATATATAACAAGTAATAAGCAATACAATATACCTCGCAATATACATATATATGGCAATTATTGTTTACTCGCTTTAATAAAGCCAACAATATTGTATTATCGATTAAATGTGCAATCAATTGTAAACAGTTGACATTAATTATATATTATAAAAGTAACGTACAGTTTAACAGATTGCAAATAAGTTTAAAAAACAAAAATGTGGTGCTGTAAAAAAGTTTTTGAATTATAGACGTATATACAATAATGACAACAACAACAACAATAATTCTCTTATTATGATATAGATAAGCATTTAACAATATTATAATTAAACATTCTTTATGGTATGAGTAATAATGAAAATTTTAGGTGTTTTCGTGTGTGAGTCACGCTTTTAAATCATACACACAATTGTTTAGTTTTTAGTCATTTTTCTTGATGAAATTTTCTTTCAAAAAAATTTATATAATAAACAACCTGTTTAGAAAATAATCCTGAGAAACATTGACAGATTTAATTATCACCTGCGGTGCATTAGAAATTGTTTATGTTTTAAACAAAGAGTAATAAATTTCAACAATTAATGTTTTGTAATAATATACATACAAAGATGAACTATATATACATACATAAAACGGCTATATATGGAATAAATTAATATTGGATTGTTATTTGCTGTTAATTATGATATGATTGTTAAATTGTTTTTTTATTTCGGTGAAATGTATGCATTTTATAGTGTATAATAAATGCAGTTTAAAACACCTTCAGTTAAAAGCACGAGATACAAATGCTAAACATATGTTATCAAAGGATTAATACACTTACATACATGTTATTAATTACTTCATTTTTCAATACAAATTGCATTCCATCTAAACATACATACATATATAACATTTAATAGCATTATAATTTCACTCTTTTTTTGTTCATTTAAATATCGAATATCAAGAAAAACAACTAAATTGCGAAATGCAAAATAAATCGAGCTTTGGTTTTTTAATGATTAAGTTTTTTTGTTTATGAGTTACTGAAAGTGAATATGAAACATAACTAAAGAATTTTTCCAAAAAAAAGTTATTGACAATTTCTGTATATAATTTTGGTTTGTTCCACCCGTCCACCGTATAATTTTGTAAATTTTATACATTTTAAGAGCTTTTAAATTGCCGCCTTAAAGTCTAAATTAATATTTCTACGATTTAATTTAATTTGTTTATTAAAAGATGCTATCAAAAAACATTATTAGGTAATATAATAGTATCTATATAATTTTTTTGTTTATTATTTATTACACGTTAGTATACATACACAACTTTAATCGCTAAATAATTTGTAATGGTTGAAAATTTATAAATAGAAAGTTGTAATTGATTCGAATATGTTATTTATAATAAATTATACATACATCTAATACCTAATACACGTTATATTAAAATTATTATCTGTGTGGTTCTCATATAATCGTGACTGCCACTTAGATATGTATTTAAAATTATTGTTTATGAATAAATATATTAATATGCACTTTACTTTATTACGTATAATAACGGTCTTGGGATGCATTTTAAATATATTTATTAAAATGCATTACTGTTGACGGGAACATTCTGCACATTTTATTTATTATTAAGATAACGATTATAAAAAAAGTATAATGTTACGATACAGAAAACTTTCTCAAAAAAAATAATAATAAACGTGTACGAAAACAGGTTCAATGTTAGAACAGAAAAAGAAACAGTAGCCATAGTGTAACAATTTTAGAAACTAGTACAGCTACTGAAAAGATTATAGAGCACAGCTGTATATAATAGTTTGGAAATAAAAAAAAGAAAATAAAATAAAAGTTAAGAAATGTATAAATATAACGTGTCCGTTATATTTGAAGCAGACACAATCTTCAATAGTGTGTCTGAAATATACAAAGGACCAATTGAAATGTAATAGCTCAGCAGAAAAGCACATCAAAGAAGTGCACTATCACAGTATCATCATCATCATCATCATCATCATCATCTCTTCTTCACTCTTTCAACTTATTCACTTTATATAATATTCAAGTAAAGACATTATATTCAAATCTCAAGTATATTCGTTCTACCACTAATATAACATACTAATCATTTTAACGAATAATTTAACTTTTATCGCAAAATTTTTTATTTTCAATGAATTTAATGGTTTCTTGTTGATAATATCCTAATAAGGCTAAATGTTTGTTTCTACGTTTAGGTATTTTACCAAAAAACGTATTTTCTTGACGCAAAAAATAATTGTACTAAAAAAACAAACAAATTCATATATTTATGTTGAAAATTCCTACTTTTCTTGTTGTTGCAAAAAGTTCAGTCGCTCAACAAAAATCGGTAAGAAAAATATTGAATGTTTGCATTTAAAGTTTAACTTTGAGATAATTTTCAATTGATTTTGTAAAAATATTTAAATCATTACAGATTTTCTTGATTTTACAGTCTAGAATGGATAACTGTTTTGAGAATTTTTACCCCATAAAGCTTCATTTAAGAAAATGGAAATTAAATGACACGTACAGGTAATTAATTGGAATTTGTTTTTTATTAGTCAGTTTGAAATAATTCGGAAACACAGTTAATTGTTAAAATATATTCAAATTATTTTATAAACAAAGGCAGTAATTTATTAATTTATTGACCTACTAAAATTTCGTATTAACGTTGATTTTTTTTATACTTTGATAAAACGCCCAATTTAGATAAGCTTTTGCTTTAGTTTTTACGACTTTTCTATTTCTATACATTTATAATTATCTTTATACTCTTTTTTAATAACCTTATGATAAACACATATTTTCGTTTCCAACTATTTTTATGTAACAATAATATTATTTTTTTATATGTTTGTAATGAACAACAAAAAAAAAGAAAAAACAATTTGATAATAATTAATAATTTATACAAGAAGTAGCAACAAATGTTATACCTTATGTATATGTATATAGCTAATATTTTGTTGATTGTAGCACGTACACAAAAATGTTAGTTATTATTCCACAGTTTTGGTCTATAATTATTTAAGAGTGTAATTTAACTCTGTATGAAATTGCTTAGAGAGAGTTATTACATTTCATTTATTACCCTACAGCCCGATTATATACCACTCATTATAATAAAGAAGAAAAAAAATTAATGTTACACGCGTCTTTTTACAATTTTGTAAAAACTTCACCCTTGCGGTAGAAAAAACAACAAAATTGCTAGTTAAAAAGCTTCACACTCAAACATTTTCAGTAAACGGTAATAAATTTTCATAAAAAATCTATTAATATTCACAAATACTAAATATTTTCAATTAAAAGAAACCAGTATTTTCATAAAGATATATTAATAGCAAAACAATAGATTATAAAAATAGCAAAACAAGTTTTTTCCAAAAATAGAAAACCGCATCCTTTTCCTTTGCGACTAGTTTTACCAAAAATGTCTACAATTACAAGATAATTTATCATAATGAATAAAATCTCTTTATGTGAGTCAGTTAACAAACCGGAGAAAAGTTGTTAAAGAAAATTACACAAGTTGTGTGTGTAAATGTATAAAGAAATTGATGAAGATGAATGAACCACGCCCTGTCCACTGAAAATAACACAAACTTTACTTCTGTTTACCATGTCAAATGACTTGTGCACTGATTTGTTGACATGTATTTGCTCTGGTTTTTCCTTTCTTGTTGTTGCCAATGTCAAATCTAATCCCTCAAGCACGCTTCCATTTATTTAAGACATTTTCAAAGAAAAATATATATGTACTCCTATTATTTATATTATATGGTAGTGATACCAAAACAGTTCATTCTTGGATTAATTTAATTAATAATAGTTGTCAACTGATTGAAAAATTAACTAGTTTACCATGTTGAAGTCAAATTAGAAATTTATTCAAAATTAAACAGGTGTATGAAAAATATATATCTATCGTTTTGTATGTAATGAATTAAATTAGGAAATAACTAATTTATTATATTTGTCGATGGAAAAAAAAATTTCTACTTGATGTATAGAAAATTACATGTTTTATATTTATAATTAAAAAATACGGTCGATGTTTTAAAAATATACATAGTATAGTTAATAATATAGTATTTGTTTAATGTTATATTATCGTTGTCTTTAATCATTTTCACAATTTTCAAAGATAATCGTTGTATTTTGAAATAGTTTGTTGTAATTTATCGCAACTTATATTTAGATACAAAAACCAGATGTAAGTAATTTTGAATATTTTGTGACAAATATATGTAATTTAATTAATCAGCACAAAGCATTTACTTTTCGTAACAAAACTTAAAATGTAGGTATTCACAATTTAGCATAACAGTTTCTGATAAAATATCAAATATTGCAAACTATAATAAACATATATGATATAATATCAAGTAATGACATTTTAGTACATATATAGTTTGTGCCAAGAAGAAGACGTGCCAAACGACCACATGATATGCTTTAAAGAATTTTCTTTTATAGTTGCCATTTTGCTCGAAATATATGTTCAAATGATAAATTATACTGCTTGTGCAAGAAAATCTCTTCTGTGATGCATACATCATGGGGGCACCCAGACAGATTGTGTCGCTTATTAACTTACATTATCTTCTGCTACTGTTTTTCTTCTAAAATAATTGCATCAGTATGTGTATTTTATGTCGTCATGCCAAACAATAAAATCCCACAAATAACTTTTGCAACAAACTTTCAAAAACACAAACGTAGATAGATAAAAAAAATTGAAATTTTTAATGGACCGTTAATTCGCCAGCCTATTAACTGATTAATAGTCCAATTAATTTCAAAAACAGTTTTGTTAATTTATTAATCACTATAACCGTAAATTTAAATTTTATTTGCAGCATTTATTAAAGAAAAAACTACCTAATTTCATAACTGTGTGCGTGTTATCCTTTTCTTTTTCTTTTAAAAGTTATTAAGCAATGAAACGACATATTATCATGATTAAATTAGATCGTTTGACAACAGCTGTACTAATCAGTAATGGATTTTTGGGACTGTTTATTAGAATGATAGAATTAAACAGATAAAAACTGTCTTAAAAATGTCTTTCGTATTTGGCTTAATTACTAAAAGAAATTTATATTACGCAACGAAAGTATAATAAACAGTTAATTAATAACAAAACTAATCTACAAATGATCTTATATGAAATTTGTGAGTGTGTGTGTGGATGGTCAATGGGCTTATTTTTTTATGTGGTATAGTAAGGGGTGTGGAGGGTGCAGCTGATGGATGCCGGACAGGCAGGTGGGTCACAAAAGAGGACCGTGGGAGACCCACCTGTGTGGACATCATCTACAAAATTTTAAATACACCCGCTCTGCACTTTTATTAGTTATTATTTTTAATTCGCTACCAACAATTTACATCCTCGACTTCTGTATGATGTATTAATGGTGATACAATGGACAGATAAAGTGTCCATTTTTGTTCTTCTTTATGCAAATTCCTCAAGTTCTTTTGTTTTTACACCACTATATCATAAGTCTTTTAAACTGTCAGATGATTATCGTTATTTTTATGTGTTTAATTTCATTATTAGTTGAGGATAAATTGAAGAAGCGAAACTGTTAAAGATAACAAGTTTACCAATTAAAGGTGTCCATATATGGTCGTGTATTAGAAATTATTACTGATGGACAAAACAGCTAATAAATTGACTAAATTTACAGAATTTGCAATAATATTTTATTGAAGAATTTTCCCATTTTATAATAGATAATATGTTGAAATCAGTTCATGAATAGTAAATTAATAGATAATCATTTGAATTTTATTAAGTTACAATAATTAACAGCTCATAAAGTTATAATCTTTTGCAAATTATAACCTATCACGATTTCTATACATATAGATATATAATAAATAATGTACTTATTTCACTTAAATATTTTTCTCCAGTTTCCACAATCATTTATTATCTTGTTGAAATCATGGAAAAAGATGATTTATACTAAACACATTTTTTTCTGTTTTGAAAACAGAAAACCTATCTATTGTTTTCTTTTATATAAAAGTTTATTGATCGTAATTCCTGATTCTTATTCATCCCATAAAAGCCATCATCAACTATAATATAATACGACGTAATCCCAGAATTTTTTAAATATTTCTTAGGGATATATGTGTACAATGTTAATATTTTTTTTTACTAAATATATGGAATTCTAGGATCACTTTTATCTGCTAACATGGTGCCTGATCACTTGACATGTAGCATAGTAATTGGTGGTAACGAGAAAGAACTCTTTGAAGTTCTCCTTTGTGTCGCATCAAAGGCCGACAACAATTTATAACAGAAAGTATCGTAACGTTTTCCCTTGTCAGCTGTATTTTGAGAATTTCAACGTTTTTGGCATCCTTTTATTGTAAACAATTGTTTTTATTTTTAATTAAATATTAACAAAAACGTACACACGTAAGTTATAATTTTCATAATCATAAAAATTAATGTGACGAAAATATTTGAGTGAAAAAAGCACAATAACAAGAAATAAAATGACTTACCTATTAGAATTTAACGGTCTGTAACATTATAATTAAATTTTGATAATTAAATTACAAGTGGTCGTTGCTTGTAACACCTACCAAAAAATATATAAAAAAAAAACAACATATTATAGATATATTTTTGTTTAATGAGATTTTTAACCTGCACTATAACGTGCACGAAAAATGAATTCATTTCATCATCGTATATATACACAAATTATCGCATTTACTAAAACTGAAACTCGAGCCTTAATGATCAATTAAAATCAAATTTTCTATATACACGTCTAATGTCTTTATTGCACGAATATATCAGAGTATAATGGTAATAATAATCATTGTTTTTTTTTTTTCATATACATATGTGCATAATATTATGCATTTATTGTTTAAAATGCTTATTATAACTGTATATACAGGTAATATAATTTTCTTACTGTCTTATTATTAAATATTTACATTAGTTTATAATTGTAAAGAATGCTAAAATATCTAAATACTAATTAATGAAATTGCAAAATTTAATAGTACTTTAACAAAATCACCAATTAACTTGTACCATTAAAATGTAATATATTTAAAATATGATATTTTGCATCCTTCGCTACCAGTTTTTTACCATCATCTTAATGGTATTTTCGTGATTTCAAACGTTTATTATAAACGGCCTGACCTCTCTCTCTTTAGTCTTTATCATAAACTATAATTGTTAACCGTTTTTGTTCACTGCTAATTATATTGCTAATATACTATATCAGATTTTTATAAAATTCTAAGAATAAATTATTATAACTGTTTCAGTTTTGAATGTTGTAATATAATAGATATACGTATGTATATAGGTAACATATATAAAAAAAGCTCATGGGTTTGAAATGTACATTATTTACTAATTAATTATATCTCTTATGCACATTTTATGAATAGTTGAGCAGAAATGATACAATTCAATAATAATATTGCCTTATAACATTGTTTAATCAACGCAAATATGAAAAAAGGCCCTTATGTATATGTAGCGATGAGGAATGCTGAGTCAAAATACAACTTTCTTATTTGTAATTTAGAAACATTTAACTAATAAAGAATTTGCTTTGCATGGTATCGAACCATTTATAATAAAATGATGTCCAATGATATATCAATACTACTAACTCTTGTATAAATTTTTTTTTATATTTGCAGCTGGTTAAACTTTAATCAGAACATTTATTTGATGTTGATACCTTTTGCACTTTGCATCATCATGCCAATTAATCATATATATACATATATATTCAATTGTGCTACATCATAACTCTTTTTTTTTACTTCAACAATATTTGTTCTTGGTATTTTATTACCTACAAGTTGAAGAATGAAGAAGTAGCCTATTCGAGTAATTGTAGTGTAAGTCTTTTACACACCTTGTGGATCAATTTTTTCTCTTTCTTTCTCTTCATCTCGATATAATCAGACTCTATTTGAATATCGTCTATTTGTTATATAATGAATTACTAGTTTCGTAGTCAATTACGGTGCATGTTTTCAAATAAAAAAAAAATGACTAGCAGTCCGTGAAATTGATAATCTTTTCCAAACAGTATATTATAAAGTTTTTTGTAAAGTTCCAAATATAGGTAGACAACTCTTATTCATTAAATTTTGTGACAATTTGAATAAATTCCTATATTGTTCTATTAATTTTTGCTCAAACAACAAATTGTAGATATACTCGTATGTATATGTACATATATTAGTTTGAAAATGGATGGAGTTTTATTCAAAAATTGAAAAATATATAAATTCCACTACATGACTTTGTGAATAGAACCATAATTAGAATTTGCATTTAAATATATATTTTTTTTATTCCCACTAAAGTGTATGAATGCCGTTTATGTTATTGCGTCATTTATAAAATTTACAGCAAAACAGCCATACCATACCATTTACTAGATTAAATTCCATTTACACAATCTAATAAATTTTCTTAATTCATATAAAGTAATAAAACGGAATTTTTCGGAAAAATTAATTTATTATTATTAGTAATGGAATTTGAATTATTCAACATACATACATACTCTTATTCTATTAATTCATTTTCATGTAAAACATGCTTTAATACCATCATACTGTGCTGTGTTGTATCGGAACCTTTTACTGTCAGTACAACTTTGATATGAAAACAAATCTTTGAATGAAACCACAACGACATCAATATAACAATGCACATATACATATAAATTTATCGGTGAACCAAAAACAATTAATATATAAACACAAGAAAACCCAGCATGTGTATTCTGAAAGCTTCTCACAAACACAATCACTACCCGCAGTCTGATTAAGAGGACACAATACAACCCCCGGAATTACTTACAACCCCCCTTTAAATCGTTTACAACAAAACAATCGTCCTCATCATCATCATCAGCATGCTTGAAATAATTATCTTCATACTCATAAACCTGTCAGCAATGTTTGAATTTATTAAAAAAATATATAAAAACTGCCATTCCTCTCACAAAAACCATAAAAATTTACCTTCTAGCCCTTAAATCCTGAACAAGGTAACTTTTTACCGTAAGATTAATTTCCCAAGTCACATAAATCTTTTGCAAAATGTATATAATATACATATTAACATGGATTTTGTTGAGGATCAGCGGTTTTGTCGAGTATATATACTATATATGTGTATAAGGGCTTGTTGTATTGTTCCCTGAAGAGGTGTTTTGACGTATAGCAAAGGGCACAGAACCATTGTTATGGGATTATATACAAAACCGAACTAGCTATTGATATATTGATAGGTATTAATATTTGTCCAAGTTACAATTCTATCCCAGTTCCACTTGTCAGTTGGACGCATTCAAGCGTAATTAAATTTTAACAAGAAAAATACCCAGTTTTTGCTTTTCGTTATTGATTTCGGTATAAATATATATTTACGCGCGAGATAAGGGGTTATATATTTATTCGGATGCTTAGTCGGGAGAACGAATATATGGAAGAAATGTCATTAAGATCAATAATATACGCAAGGGAAATGATAATAGAAGGGAGAATATTATATATATAGGGGAATGTGCGCACAAATACACATAATATACTTGAAAAAAGGAAGAATAAAAAAAAACGGGAACACATATACGGCGCGCTTGAAAGAAATATGAAAATGAAGCAAGGCAACGGGATAACAATAGCTGTCTGTGGATGTCGTGAGGTCCGCGGGGTTTCTCTGCTGATGGATTTCAATTTACTTTACTTGGAAAATATTTTCCAATGTTACAAATAAACTTGACGTGTTTTCTTTTATTATTATTATTATTATTATTTACATTTGAAGAGATGTATTGGGGTTTCCATTAGGGAGGCTTTTTGTATACATAATTTTGCCTATATAGACGAAAGCCTACATAATTAATTACAATTCACTGATTAAGTGTTTAAAAACATTGCTTATATTAATTATTTGCACTCGTATTACAATTTATCGATAACATGGTAATGTTTCATTAATAATAAATATGCGTGCAGCTGTGTCAGAATTTATATAGATATACCCTGCTGCTAAGGTAACCCCTTTAATTTCAGATGGTAGATATGTCATGCATATGCACACTACTTGCAAGCACACAAAAACGTTGATTTTCGCTACACAGAGACGTGATCTTTAAAACAACCATTAGGTATACTTGAAAAATGCAACCACTGTGGCTTGTTATTCAAGAGCGTTCAAGTACTGATTATATTAAAAGCTTGACATGAGAAAAAAAGTTACAGACGTTGCAAAAGCCCAAAATGTTGTATTCTATGATTTTCTTCAAATATATCATAATATGTAAGAGGTGTTCGCCATTTTTGTATTGATTCCAATTTCCAATTGACTAGATATCGAGAAAGCCCGGATAGAGCATTTTAAGAGAACCAGATAGAAAGGCTGTAAGAATACGGGAGGGCGGCGTCAGTTCCACCCCCGCTAGCTCGGCGTATCGTATGTGAGTGTGTGAAGGGTTCGTACTGGGGCGGACAGTTTGAATAACGCCAAGAAAAAGGAAAAGAATAGGAAAAAAAAGTCAAGGCCCGATAAGAAAAGCGAGAGATGTGAAATTGTCTTGGCGAATATATTTTTGTTTCATTTCCCATTTTTTTTTTCTGTGCCATCTCTTCTACTGCCATTTTCATTATTTACTGTTTGGAAAAAGCATTTTATCATATCAAATGACATCTTCAATTACATTCTATCTGTGAAAAAGGAATTTATTTATTTCATATATCCCAACGTAGTTAAATACTCGTGTATAACAAAACATATTTTTATAAAATGAATACGAAAAATCGATATTAAACAAAAGCGTACAAATATAACAAAGAAGAAAGGGAGTGAAAAGTCTGAAAGATTCATTAATGAATGGTCACCCCGGGGAAGAAGGAACTTGACCTACCCCAAGTCTGTCTAATTTCACTCTTTAAAAATACTTTCCCTTGACTTCCATCCTCGTTCATTATTTCCCCTCGTGACCCAGTGCGCTTCTTTAATAATCGTTTGAGAACGCAAGCGCCACAGCTTCAATTAGCTGCGCCGCGGCGCTTAATTACCTCCGGGAGCGTCGGTCGACTCTTATATATTACCAAGGTTCAAGGCCGTGGGTCACTGCCCTACATCTCAAATATACATACAATAAATTAAGAAAATCCAATAACAAGAACTTTTGCATCAGATGAAAGAAAAAAAGTTATATACATATACGAAAAATTAACAACTAAATGGTGTCCATTGGAATGAGTATTTAGTGCAAAAGATTGCATTCATCACGTGTGTATGAGTATATACCAACATTATATTGTGTGTGAGTGGTAATTTCAGTCTTTTGTAATGTATAGAAGAGTTCTTTATATGGTTTTAATGAGCAGTATATATAAAACATCAGGAACGGATATGTGATATTAATGTTGGCAGAGATGAAGCATCACCACATGAAGCTATTGAACTTGAACATTAAACGAATGTACATTTAATGGTAAACAATTTATCAAATCGATCGACTATATACTATAAGAAGAGAGCCACATTACTAGCAGTAGGTCATTATATGTATTATATATAGAAGGAGCACCGAAAATGGGAGTGCAGGCTGATTTTTGCCAAATACACACACACACAATTGCCCAGTGGAATGTAATTAAGGTCAGAGCCGTAATAGTGATTTTTTTCTGACCTGTGTGTATATGTATATACCTATGTAGAGCCAACGCCCGTTGCCATGCAATCTTAAAGATGCTATGATAAATGGAAGCGATGCGAGGTGATTTCTTTGTGCGGACGTGAGGTGAAGATGTAATATGCAACGCCAACGGCGGCCCGATCGATCTAGGGTGGGCCACCACTCACTCTCTTCTCTCTTCTCTTTATACTACTACATATACATATATACATATACTCGTACATATATATGTATATGCCCGGTGTTCCGGCTCCACCCGGATGAAAAATAGCGACGGCCTGGATGTGGATGTGCAAAACGATGGAAAAAGTACAAAAATACACACGATCTCTTTTCTGCCCCAGTGTTTTTCCATCTCACTTCCATGTGAACACAAGCAGAGTCGAGGGTTGAACGCAAGCGCCCTTTCTATCGTCAATACTTCACATTCGAATACCTACAACTACCCACTATATATATCTATACATATATGTATATACTTAATATTTTAGACACAACGATTGGCCATCATTTTTTTTCAAGAAAAATTTTTATCAAACAGAGCTGAAGCGTCTTTCTGGCGACACTGAAGCACAATCCTAGCATATGGTTTTGATATTTAGGGGGCTGTTGGAATTTTATGGACCACAAATAATATACAGTATGATGGGAACCCTTTTTTGGGACCGAAAAAGGCATATGCAAATGATATTCCCAAACATATCATTAAACACCTAATGTAATTCGTTTAAAATTCAATTTAAAATATCGACTTACTGTTTTGGGTACATGATAAATGAATTATACATCAAATTCAAAACGATATATGCTATTATATGAGTGTCTCATTTCCATACACGAGTATATGAAGTGGAGCTTCTGATGCTGCTGCTGCTGCCTGCATGGTGGGTATATATAAAGAGTCCATTAACAATATTCAGCCGAGTGTAAAAAGTATCAAGTTTTTAATGCAGTATGCCGGAAAGTAAGTAGGTAAGTGAAGACGTCATTGGGAGAGATAACGGAATTGTAGAAACACTTTGAGAGAGAGTCAGAGAGGCAGGCAGCGGCCGAACAACTTTGATACAGACATAATGTATAACAAGCGCCAAAGAAATAACCAGAGAGAGAGTGCATTTCACAGAGCTCCTAAACTCATTTAGTACTTTTTATTATAAAGTGTTCGTAAATTACATTTTACTGCTAGATGGAAGTGCATTTATATTTTAACACATATACCTATATACATTTTGTTGAAACCGTATCATCACTTCCTCCAAGAGTCTTCTAGGAGAATAAGAACGATATGTGCGTAATTCTTGCGAATTTTTCACTTTTTTTTGGTTGGCCGGAAAACCATATTCGCACACACACACGAAAACCGTATGTGTTGTGCGTGGGAGGAGTTTGAAAAAGATTAGTTCCTTTTAGTTTAAGAGGAAATGCGTATGCGCGCCATCCAATACATATATGAATTCTCTATGTGTGATATTTTATCAAGAACGCCACTGTAGATGTGTGTGTGAATGCGAGTGTGTGTGTAATATATTCTTTCACAACTTTTATGTATTCTTTAGAAGCCATCTTGAAAGTTTTACTTCCCAATCGTAAGACTTCTTCTAGTTTTGTATGGGTGATAAATTATTTATATTTTCTTGGAATGGAGACGAGCGCAAACTAATCCATATACATACAAGTTGGAAAAAGAACCAAAAAAAAAGAAAAAAAATTCATATTATTTAACTGTTGGAAAAGTTGGACGCTTAAATAGAATAACTCAATTCCAAAAACTTTGTTGAAGCAACAAAAAATAAAATGTTATTACAAATAATTGCTAGTCAGTTCGCGTATCAATTATCGAATAGATGAAATAAACAAAGATCATATATACATATACATGTGTATGTATAATATAAACAACCAACGCCTATGCCATTCAAATGAAACGAAGCGTAATATAATAAAAATGGAATATAATGAACAAAAGGAGAGAAGAGAAGACGGACGACAACGATGTGGATCTGTTCATATGCATTCAAGAATGAGAAAATGATCTCTGACATAATGTTTAAGACGATACTCCAGAGAAGATAAAGATACTCGTCGAAGGAAGTAATCAAAAGAGCTCGAGCGAATATACACCATCATATACGGACACATATACAGAAAAGAGATATAGAAGAGCAAGAAGACTCTTGTACATAATAGTGTAACCAAAAAAAAAGAAAGAAAGGAAAAAACAGCGTCATCATACAAGAGTATTCATATATTTTTGAGTGTATATGTGCGTCTCTTGATGCATATACAAGACATTTTGTGTGTGTGTGTATGTGTTGGCAATATCCTGGCAAGCAGTTTCTCATTCTCTTTTCTTCTGTGTGCAAGTTTCTTATCTCTCATATTTCTGGCAAGAGCACCTCTCTTATATCGCACACGTTTTATTGCATCCATTCCTCTTGTCGCGCTTTCCACCAAGCATCCTTGTCAGCCATCTTGCCTCTTCAGGGACCGTTTTTTTATTTTCATCCTACCTTTCTGTAATTTTTCAAACATACCCATACATATATGTATGTATATGTGTGCAAATCATATTTACTTAAAATTTTTATAATAAAATCCTTGCAAAACACTTTGAAAACTTGTAAACTTATTAAAAAAGTTTTGGAAATTGTGTTAGACATGAATTTGTGGAAAAATAAATTTATTATCATAATTATATATTGCAAATATACTAAAATACCGTATATATCCCTATTCATAAAATTCAATAATGTGTTCTAGTTGTGAAAATGTAATTTGCTCGAGTGAAAAATAAAAATGAAATTACATATTCTGCGATTTGATTGAATATTCCGAATTATATATACATAATATAAAATATATTTCGCTTGTAGCGTTTAAGCAAAGAATTATTAGATTTTTCCCCGTGAATAAATTGGTCGCGCGTCCATTAATTTCGCGTACTGGGAATTTCATAAAAGCAAAATCAGATTTTGTGTTATATACATATAGAAAACTTGCTGAAGATGAAATAATATAGAAATAGTTGATTAAATCAAAAAAGAGAGATGAGAAAAATGATCGAGCACTATTGGTAAAGACGTTGAAATGGTAGCAAATCTCTATACGAGTATATTATTACGCAATTCCGATAATATAGAAAAGACAGGCAATACTTTTACTGAAAAAAGAACTCTCTCACACATTCATATAAGTATATATATGTATATATCTTGATACAATATTATCTAAAGCGAAGGCGCGCATTGGAAAATGGAAGCTTTAGATGGAAAATGTAAATGTAGAGAAAAGTGGAAAAATAAAATAAAACGATGAACATATCCAATAAGGTTTTAACCTGCAGGGAACCCAGTTGCCTTGGTAACGTGCAACTTCAAGTCAACTTCACATTAGGGCGGTATATAAACACACACATTCGAATATATGTATATACATATATCGAAAAACAATTAAATAACTTGATATCAATTCGAATTGAAAAAGAAGAAGAAAAAAGTATTGACTTGGCTTAAAAATTTCGTGCATGAACAAAACCTGCCAAAACATTTTCGTCTATGCATGTGATTTCTATCTTTCGCTCACTTCAGGTTAAATCCATCATTATATCGGCGCTGAGGGCGAAGATCCGGCCTGTGCTTTCGCTACACGCTTCCGAACAATAGACGTCAAGAGGCACGTACGTTATATACAAGACAAGGGGCTCCAGGGATGTAGAGAGAATTTGCAGTTTCATCTTTACTTGACGATAAAAAATAAAATAGAGTAGAAGAGAAAAACGTATATTCTATAACAAGGGTCTCAACAGATTATATTTTCGAGACTTCAACTATATATATATGTATGTTGTAACACATATATTAAAATTGCATTTAAATGCTGTATGTGTAGGAATAATTATGTTTGTAAATTAAAACTAATAGGAGTCGTGTATATATTGTGTGGTTTAATCACATTAAATTGTTAATCTGTGTCTGTCGTATTTAGTGTCTAGTTATAAATTCTACATACATTAATTTAGCATGTAATTATATAGTGGAGTTATTCAAATATGATTATTTATTCATTAATTTTATTATATATACCTATTTCATTAAAATATTTTTTAGCGTGCTAATTAAACAAAAATCAGGTAAACACACGATATTTATTACACATATAAGGTATATGTAGTTTAAAATCCCTCTCTTGCTGAATATCACATTAATTTTCGAAATTCCTCGTGTTTGAGTGGTGAGATACTTAAAGGAGTCCCTACGGTCCCCTTTACTATATAAGAAATGAGCTCGTTTAATGCCTTCCAGCAGAAATATCTATCCGTGTTTGTTTAGTTAGTAAAAGCAACGTACTGAGATAATTTAAATACCAATCTTGTTTGCAGTAAGAATATACTATATATATATATATATATGTATATACAGTGCGGCAATTCAACCCAATCACTATTTATTTAACACAAATACCAGTGAATTTCAAGAAAACACACACACATATACAGAAAAGAAGTTGAGGAATAGTACTGGTACTCTTGTGCAAACGCCTACCACAACAATACTTTTCTCTTCACATACAAATGCCGTTTGCCTACTCCAGAAATTTTAATTAACTTCACATTCCATGCTCGTTTAACAGTAGGTTAAATTTTTCCTATGAAAAATTGTAATCTATTGTTTTTATCTATACATATATGAATGCGTGTATTGCACACACACCATTAAATGCAACAACAAAGTATGCAACAACAACAACAAGGAAAAAAAATTGTTTTATTATTGCAGTTTGTGCAAGAGAAGAATCCTCTCCTTTTTCCATACTTAAGAATTTCCAGTTTTTATTAAAAATAAGAATCCAAGAATAATGAGCATATTTAAATTAAGTCGACGTATTTATTTATATATACATGCTATATAGCAGACATTCATATATATTTTATTACAACGCACCAAGGCTTGAAACCGACGACTCTACAAAATATTAATAAATAACAGCCAGTAGCTTGGGAAGAACACAAAATATATATATACCATATTCTCTTTTTCTCAAATTGCCTGGAAAGAATATTTTCATTAAACGATATGCAAAATTAAAAAATGGAACAATTTCCAAAAAAAACAACAACCGAATATGTTTTATTTCATTTTTCATTTCGTACAACTATATATGTATGATATATTTTTATACAATAGAAAAGTTGCCAACAAAGGCTTGAAGATTGATCGAACTGTGTGCACACAGCTCACACCCTTTCCCGGTGAGTGTACCCCTTCCCGCCGCCCTTCTGGCCTCATCCCTTAGTGCTGTACGTTACCGTGGCAACGTGGGTTTGTGGCCATTTGAGCCCCTTTATCCGCAGTATTCATCTTCGACAATTGAATGAGTATTCAAGTAGATAATGATATTTGCATGCTGATGATCTGTTCTAAGTGGCCGCTTAATCGATGTTCTACCTGCTAGCCTAGCTCTTCTAGTGCACTTCTTATATATTTAAATCCCTCATCACAGTTTATTTGTACAACGATCCTTTTTTTCTTTCTATTATAGTAAGAGAAAGTTTTCGCACTAGTTTCAAAACTATATCACATAAATCAAACCATTAATATTTAAAGTGTAAGACTAGTTTTAATTTCTACCTACGATTTACCTAATGATTTATTTATATTTCCATAATAACAAATCCAACATATAAATAAATTATAACTATTTTTCGAATAAATAAAAAGATAATTAAAATATTTTGATTTATATTGAAATATTGACCATCTCTTTGATATTTTTCGAAAATAGTTGGTACATAATCATAAATAAACACTAAACGATAATTAATTGCAATTTACACATTGGAGACCATTAAACGCATAATACATTTTTGTACAAAGCAATAAATTCATATATAATATGATATATATGTATAGGGAAAAATTGTAACTATGTGCAATAAAAGAAAGAAAAAAACCATTAAATTGAATCGAAACGCATTACATCCAGAATCCAATCAAAGCTTCAATTCTAGACCGCAGTATATCAGATTTTGACGTCTCTTTGCACTCTTTTTTCTGTTCCTGTGAATGTCAGGTCGATGGTGGAGGAGTCCTTCAATCCCCGGATTCTGTATCATGCTAGACATGCTAGAAGGGAACAGATATAGAGGCGGTTGATTGATTTTGGAGTGAAAATGTGTGCTGTTTTGTTGGAGAAGATGCCACCACCATGTGCTGCCTCCACCACCACCACCACCACATCCAATCTCATCCGCTTTTCGTATATGTCGTATACGTCACCAACCAGACAGATTTTATTGCATTTTCCTTTTTCCAGTTTAAAAAAAAATGGATGCTTTGTGTAAAAATATATTGGATTTCATTTGAAAATACAAAAAAATTTGTAAAAGAAAGAAAATTACAACCCCAAACAAGTGTCAATTATTACTAATTGGATGTGGAAGTCGGTCGATGAAAAAGTTGGACAAGATCAGGGTTTTTTTATACTAATGAAAGTTAAAAGAAAGTTAGGGGCGGTTAATGCCATTCGACGGCAATTTCCTTAGGGAATTTCAGAACTCAAACAAACTTACACACACACAAACAACAACATACAAAAAAAACTTCTAATTTACAATTATATTAAGTAGGTATATAAATTACAAATTGTTGAAAAACCGTTTTTAGGGTAATTTTTTGACTATACCTATTAGTGGTTTTTATACATATAGAACGAAAATAAATTGTATTAGAAAATTTTCAATGTAATGTAAATTGGCCTTTAACTATTTTCAAATCACATTTAAATATTATAAATATTTAGAATGCTGTTGTGCAAAATCTCTCACTAAATAGATTATTTGATATCAAAACATATTACCAAACAAATTAAAGCTCACTCTATGCACTAGTTAAAAACAAATAACAATTTACATTTACTGGTAAATTACCATAACGAGTAGCCTTGGGAAGCGATCAATTGCCTGGAAGTCTTAATGATAATTACATCAGAGAATATATACTTCAGAAGAGCACGCGAAGACCCCAGTGCATTGCTGAAGAACTAAATTTCACATGTATATATATACAGGGTGATTTTGAATAAAACTATTAAACAATAATTTTAATTTAAAAACTGAATCATTCTGTATATATAAATAATACAATATAATATAAAGATAAAAAAATATGTATTTATTAGTGATCAAATCATCATTTTACAGTTTTTATTATTTGTAGCGTTTAATTAGTGTTCTGACATGTAATTTTCAATCGTAATAAATTATAAGATTAATAACAACGTAGGTATACCGGAAAATATCGTTTTCGTACACAAAACGTTTCTTATATTATATAGTTTTCCACCTAATAATTGTGTGCGATTGTGTCTCTCTTATATTAACATTTAATTTAAAGTTTGTACAAGAATTTTGTAATTAATCATTTCGAGATCATGTATCTGCAAGTAGAATGATTTATTTCACTGCAATTAGTTGTTTGCTATCAAAAATATATATAGAGAGAAAGAGAGGGTCGTGAATATAATATTATTTTTCGTTTTCTTAATTTCATGATATTATTATCATTATGTATAATATGGTGTATGGAAAAAGATGAGCACAACACCAACACAAACACATATATTCACAATTATTTAGGTGAATTGCGTGACTTGGAAAAATAAAAACATGCCCGTGTAATAAAATTTGATTTTCTTTTTAAGCCTCCAGAGGAAGAGAGAGAAAGATGATTAAAATTAAGTACAATCATGGTATGTCACGCGTTTACAATTACATTCCAATAATTTTGTAAAAATAAAAGTAAAAATTAAATATTCTCGTAATATTATACGAAAACCGGCGGCAGCTACTTTAAATAAACTTTATTTTTCTTTCATACATATATACACAATAATGTATATGTACATATATATATTTAAAATTGTGAATTGTAATGGAAATTTCTTTCTTATATGTAAATTCGTATACTTAAATCAAAGTTGAAGAGAGTTATATTTCTGACTAGGCGACATCATGGGAAAAACTTTTTCAGGCACAAACTTTTTTGTACCCAGGATTTATGCAACGCATTATATTCTACTCTTTTTATCCTGATATTTGCATATATCCTTGAATTTCTTTTCTATTTATCGAATATTTAAGGAAAGGATAAAACTTGTTACCTGCACTTAAAATCGAATCAATTTATACCAAAAAATAATAATCAATAATTGCAATATTTGGAATGTGAGACTGCATTATTACATGTCCTTTTCTAAGATAAATCTTATGCAAAATAAGGGTGGTACACATTTAACCCTTTTTCATCATTTCCGTCTACAGTAATTTTACAATAAAATTAATTTCTACCTCTTGTAAATGCAAATATTTTTTAACTAGGTTTAAATGTCAAAGTGGAGTCTTAGGAAATTCGTGGTTCCCATGGGGTTGTTTGCATAA
>SSSI01002957.1:34648-56015 GCA_004796505.1 Oryzaephilus surinamensis
CTTTTCACCATTGTTAATTTGAGCATAATTTACAACCCTATTTAACGATGCCACAGTCCCAAAATTCAATAAAGTCGATATTCGAATACCCAATCTACCTGAGTGGCGGATCAGTGTGTCCACTACTGTACATATATATACATATTTAAAATTGTGAATTGTAATGGAAATTTCTTTCTTATATGTAAATTCGTATACTTAAATCAAAGTTGAAGAGAGTTATATTTCTGACTAGGCGACATCATGGGAAAAACTTTTTCAGGCACAAACTTTTTTGTACCCAGGATTTATGCAACGCATTATATTCTACTCTTTTTATCCTGATATTTGCATATACATATCCTTGAATTCCTATTCTATTTATCGAATATTTAAGGAAAGGATAAAACTTGTTACCTGCACTTAAAATCGAATCAATTTATACCAAAAAGTAATAATCAATAATTGCAATATTTGGAATGTGAGACTGCATTATTACATGTCCTTTTCTAAGATAAATCTTATGCAAAATAGGGGTGGAACACATTTAACCCTTTTTCATCATTTCCGTCTACAGTAATTTTACAATAAAATTAATTTCTACCTCTTGTAAATGCAAATATTTTTTAACTAGGTTTAAAAGTCAAAGTGGAGTCTTAGGAAATTCGTGGTTCCCATGGGGTTGTTTGCATAATTGGGTGAAAAAAAAATTGAAACGATTAGATTTAAATACATACATATATGTATATTTGCAATAAAATTATTTATGTAACAAAATTACCATATTTATTGCATTATAAATTTTAATCAGTTAAACAATATTAATAATATAAAGTAATTGGGCGTTAATTTATATTTCCTTATATACATAATAATCACGATATACATATTGTCTTGTGGATAAATATGTTTTTTTTTTAATAAAGATCAGTCTTTACGCATTATTGCACTATACATATATTTACTGTTGGTATAAATGTTGCTAAAGTGGCAGGTTGGCTTTTGTTACTTTTGTATAAAACGATAAGAAAATGAAATTTTCTACATTAAATACAAGAAACTAGAAGTAGAAATGTTAACAAGTAGTTGCAAACTAGTAATCTAAAATGCTGCTATGTTGGAAAATATCAAGATTTTACATGTGGAATTGTTTTGAAATTTACTATTTAGATTCTTATAAATACAAAAATGTCGTCGTTGTATCTGTTTATTTAATTAAAAACAGCAAAAATAACGGTATATATAAACGCACTTTTAATACACTTTCAAACTGTGGGAATGTATGAAAATTTTTTCTTGCTGAAAAGCTTTAACGACGTATTCAAATGGAGATGCAGAGAAAAAAAGTATTTTTAATAGAAGATAACATCAAAATCAATTATACTAATAAAATAAATAACAGATATGTATATAGATGGAGAGAAAAAAACGAAATGTGCCAACTATATATGAATAAATCAATTATTATTATTGAAAGTTGATTGAATTAAAAAATTATCCGTTGTTTAACAATAGAGATAAGCCGCGATAACAATTTCGTTAATGGTTCTAATACTATAATAAAAAATACAAACTCATCGATGATATTAAAAAAATCAATTAACAACTTGTTAAATATATTATAAACAGAATTATTGCCTCGAGACTGATTCTCATTGTCTTTTTTTTATCTGTAATAATGTGAACACGAATGAACGATTTTCATATTCTAACAAATTTATTGATAAATTATCTATACATGTACAATGCAATCAGGATAATTGAGCAAAAGTCGCTTAATTTAATACATAAATTGAAAATAAATATATACGTATATAGAATGGAATGAAAAAATCCCATCGAATATTAAATGAGAAAATAATTAGGATTGACATTGAGGCACCTACAAAATTGTATTTTCGTTGATTTATAGAAATTCTCTTTCGCATGTTATCTTAGTTTTATATTATATTGGCAATCTCATAGCTGTCTTCCACATTTTTCCCGGTATGTTGCGTTTCTTATTAAAATCAATCTCCGCAAAAGAAATCCTCCTTCTGACAGTAGTTAGTAAAAACGGGAAAATCGGAGCCATATATGAGGGCCGTTTTCTTCTCTTCCTCTTTCTCTTATATTATAACTGCTTATATTTACATTAAAGTCTGTATATTGTGAGATTGAATTTTGAAACAAAGCGAATTTTAATATTCGCGTTCTACCATCTTACAAAGAATTCTCAATATCGAATACCTGTTCCAACTTTTATTACATTTTTTTTATTATTTTATATTTGGATGAAATGTGCGCCAATTAATTTTATAATAAATAATAATAATATTGTGTAAATTAAACAATTAATTAACCATTTCCTTTTCTGTTCTAACGGATATAACAAATTTATTTTTATTACATTTTTTTTTGTAAAAAAAAACGAAATTAATTACATCAGCGAAAATATATAAGGACTTTTAAATTGTGTACTGACTAAAGCTTAAAACGATTACCGTTGAGGTCGCCAAAGCTCAAGCAGTCACACTAGAGACATCTATTCCATACACCTCTAACATTGGATAATTCCTAAGGGGTGTACAAAAGTTGGAGCTTTTAATGGAGCGTATATTGAAACCGTATATAGGAAATATGACTTTTTCCTGTTTGAAAGTTTAATTTAAACTATTTTAACAGATGCAAAATTTGCAGTAAATAATAAAAATAGGTAAAATTTTCTATTTTTCCACAGTCATTACAAAATCCACCATTTAATTACAACAAAATGTGAATGTTAAAATAGGAAAATGGTGAAATGTCAGTATAATAAATCATAAAGTCTATTTTATACATAGAATAATAATAAAAACATGTGTAGATTTGACATATTTGTGAATAATTTGTAAAATAGCTACATATATATATATAGGAATACTGTTGTAATAATTTACACCTTCACCAACAATTAATTTCTAGGCAGCAAGTGTTTAATAATGCAATTTTCAATTTATAAGTTAAAGCACAAACAAATGTGCACATTATTTATAGTTGAATTTAATTACTATTAAATCATATATACGAATATATTAAATTGTGGGAATCATTAATTTTGTAGTGATTTTATTTTTCCCGTCGCGCTAATGAAAAATGCATTACGAATAGCGAGAAATCATTTTATTTATTATTAATAATCTCAACTGTCACAACTTAATCATAACTTTTATTATAATATAATACTAAATAAAAAAGACTGTCTTCCGCTACTAACCTTTTCCATATTTGAATATATGTATGTAGAAAATGGAAATGTCATCAATAATTCTTAACATTTACTCAATAGTTGAAACTACCATAAACATCAGTACAATTTCTTACAAAATACAATTAAAACGTTTTCAAAATCATTGTATTATGGGAAACTATACCTATAATTTTTCCAAAAAAAAAATCGTAAATGATTTCGCAAAATAAAATAATGAATGAAAATCATTCTGCAGTGACATATGCGTGGGTTTAAATAAATTTATATTAATGCCATTTTAAGGGACTTTATCCATTTATTTATTCCATGATTCAATGGAACAATTATGCAATTCTCTCAAGAAAATTATAAATATTGTTTAGAATTAACCACTCCTTTTTCCTCCAATTTCAATAATACGTACAGTTTTTTTTAACAAGTGTGGGAACTGCGAAACTATATCGGATTGTTTACAATTATTTTATAATAATAATTCCAGTATTTTAATAATTTTAATGATCCGC
Organism: Oryzaephilus surinamensis; assembly: GCA_004796505.1. Classification (NCBI taxonomy): domain Eukaryota; kingdom Metazoa; phylum Arthropoda; class Insecta; order Coleoptera; family Silvanidae; genus Oryzaephilus; species Oryzaephilus surinamensis. The sequence goes on from SSSI01002957.1 coordinate 38,360, forward strand.
TTTAACTACTACAATAAAATTGTCTTTTTAGAAAGTATAGGCAATTAAAAATTAAATTAAAATACTTTGTTTATTGGAATGTAAAACTTACATCTATAATTATCGATAATTAAACATACTTTAAGATGCAATTTAAATTATTTAACAACACCATGCAAGGATTTAGACAATTCTTTTTATCATATTTTGTTAAATAAATTCAATAATCTCACCTGTCACAATAAATAAAAATTTTTAAATAATAATCCCCGAACAGGTGCAATTTTTCTTTTTGTATATAACATATATGTTGCAATTAATTAGCAAAATGTCAAATTTTGTTCCTATTAAAACAAAAGCTTTCGAAAAAATTATGTAAGGCCATAAACATATACTTATATATGGTAAATCCACCTGCAATAAATAATGTATTATCTTGAAACGAAAAAATTCTATCTTCGTATATATTGAGCGCCCCAAAATGTTTCAATTTATGGAAAAATGCACTGAAAATTACACTATAATTTAATGTATCTTATCATCATGTTCAAAAAATTTTCTATAAAAACATATTATTATCCTATTAACATATATAATTCAATTATTTATGGAAAAGAATAAATAGTATAGAATTCGTTACAAATACATATTATTATTATTTTGTTAACGATATAATTTTATGTTAATTTTAATGCATTTAGGCAGATCAACAGTTCTCTTTTTTAAAGATAAGGAACCTTTTAGGAAGTGATAATGATGACGAGTTTATAACATAAATATATAACATTCAAGTTGATCAAGTTATTATGATAATCAGTTTTTAATCTATTTAAGACATTAGAATACATTTGTCGCTCTGTCTAAATTTATCTTTAAACACCTGTTTCCGATCACATTTGAATTTATTTTAAATTATTTATTTCAACACAATAATATTATACGAAAATATGTTTGCATTTTCCATTCAGTTTTGATAAAATGACCCATTGGATAAAGTATATTGTTTCATATATGGGTATTATATATAATAATGGTAGATTGAATATTGTCACGATTTTCGTGACCCATATTAGAAAGAACACGTTCTTGATGGCCTGATACCTTAATATAAAGAATGGCTTGATGTATTTAATACTTTATTTACTGGCCTTTTTTGACGGTATTCCACTTATCGCATTTTAAACATCATTGTTGTGTAATAAATCGTGAAATATGGTAAATGTGAAAACCCTTTTATTATTATTATACAACTACTATTATTTTATATACTGCATATGTATATATGTATATGGTTATTTATTGCACTACATGAAAATTCAGCTGTTTTGCATTTTAATTTATAATAAAATGAAACTTACAGAGGCAAATGCACTCACAAGAAAAAAAATACAACGAGAACAATTTTACATGCAAATTTCCATTTCTTTATATATGAAAATTCAAATGTTTAATGAAAACAATTAATTCCGCGCTTATCTCTATTTTGATATTATTCTAAATCTGCATTATTTTTTTTCAATATCACAACTGACAACACTACAATTTGTAACAATCAGTGCATAAAACTCCACTTGTCAGACATTCCATTTTATTATACATTACATTTAATTACAAACTATGTAGAAAAAAATAAATTAATGCAAGATTTTTACGATATTTTATATAAGCACTCGTTCCTTTTTTTCAAATTGAATTTAAAATGATGTATTTTATGCATCATATAAACATCCGTATCTTGTATGCAGATTCCTTTTTGAATTAAGTTTTTCGAGATTCAACTTCGATCATAGATTTTTCGTCTTATCGGATCTGATAGCACTTTATAAACTTTGTAAATTTCTTTAAATCTTTCTTCAGCATTCTTTTTCTCATCTTCAGATCCATTTATATGCCGATCTGGATGATGAATTAACGCTTTTTCGTGATATGCTTTTTTAATTTCTTTTTGTGTCGCATTTCGCCCGACACCTAAAATTTTGTAAAAACTTTTCAGTTCCATCGTTTCCAATTCAGTTTCTGTAATGTTTGTTTCTTGTGAACAATTTGTTAAAAATATCGCCTCTTCTAGTTTTTCTCTATTTTCTATGCTGTTATCAATTTTATAAATTCGTTCATAAAAACTTACAGCTTCTTCGAACTCTTCGCGATTTTTATGCATTTCCGCACACTGAGACAATAATTTAATGTAGAAAATTTGATTTTCTTTCAATAGTTTTCTGTTTTTTATTTTATCATCCATTGAATAAGCTTTTTCGTAATCATTAATAGCGGCTTCTGAGTTATTTAATTCGACATAAAGTGCGGCACGTTTTAAAAGTGGCTTCAAAAATGTTGGATCCAAATTAATCGATTTGGAATAATCTTCAATAGCTTCAGATTTTCTTTTTAATGAAACCAGTACTGTGCCTCTGCCACAAAATAGTTTGGCATTGATTTTCTGATTGGCAACATCAATTTCCGATGCTTTTGTGTATAGAAAGAAAGCTTCGTCCAATTTTCCGTTTTTAAATGCTTTTCTAGCACTGTTTTTCAGTAAAAACAATTCATTGCTTTTACTCAAAACTGTTTTCATTCGTTTAAAAACTGGTGACCACGGTAAAATTAGTTTGAAATAGTCGTTGGATTTTTCAAAATCACCCAATTTGTATAGAGCCATCAAACCTCGTAAAAATATCTCGTTATCACGATTTTCATCGAAATATTTCAAATTGTTGATGATTTTTTCAGCATCGTCGAACTGGTTCACGTAAACGAGAATTTCAGCTTTTCTTACATTATAACGTACACTGTTTGGGAATTCATCTAAACATTGATTTAAGCAATACAACAATTTCCAGTAATTTCCATCGTAGTATGCTTTTTTTGCTTGTGAATCGTACTTTTGAACTTTTTTCAAAATCGTCAATTCCGTCTGAAACGTCGACATTTCCAGAAATTCAATGGCTTCAGTTAAACATTTCGTTTCGATGGCGATTTGTAGAAAATTCCTTAAGCACTTTGTTGGACTCAATTCAACACTTCTTTGAGCATCTTCAGCTGCTTCTTTCAATTTGTTGAGTTTCAAATAGCAAATCGAACGATTGCTATAAAATTCACCAGTTTCAGGACACAATTTCAATGCATCAGTAAAAAATGAAATTGCTGCCCAATATTTTTTTCTATTAAATAGACTTTCGCCTTGCTTGTTCTTTTTATAAGCTTCACTGAACAGAAAAATCGTCGATTTAACTTTATATTGATACAAAATTAAATGTTTTACTTACTTTCCAACACAAGAACTAACATCCAATAAATGGTAATCGGTGTAGTTTTTGCACATTACATACAATTTTAATTTTTTACACATTTCAATGAACATAATTGCGTTTTCATATAATATGCACGTACACCGATTATCTTTCTACATAATTTTACAATTTTTTGATAAAATAGCAAACAATCGAGATTATCTAATGTAAATAAGTTTATTTGATATTTTTAGATACAAAATTAAGGAACAAACACATTTTTTTATTATTAACAAACATTCAAAATCAAACAATTCCATCTCTATCATACTTTATCCCTTTTCACCATTTAAAAAAAAATTATGTACCTAAGATTTAATGAAAATCTTGAAAATGTCACTTTGAAAGTCTTTTAGTTCGTATGATGCAAGCCCTAAAATACATATCCATATGTATTACTAATTTTTTGTCCAATATAAATTTTTTGCAGTTTTACGCTCTAATCTTTAATAGTTTGCTCATAATTTTCCAAATTTAAACAAGTTTGTGCACGTTTTATAATAATTTTAATAAAAATTAATAGCATTTGTTATATTTTGCATTGCTTCAATTTTTCCATTTGTTACATTACTTCAATTAAAATATAGAATTGTGTTGAATTTTATATGAAATTTATCAATACTGAAAACTTCTGTAAACACTTCATTGAATTTTTTGTTTCTTATCGCTTCAGTACTTTTATCTAATTATTCTAATTGCAATTTAAGTGCCTTATTACTCGTAAGTAGAGTCACATGTGAATTTCTCTTTTTAATATAAATCGTCCGACGGTAGTTCCCTGGATAGTACCTAATTAAAAAACCCTTAAATGCATTATCAAAATCATTATCTTTGTATAGATATACCTAGTAATCTTTTTAAATAAAATGTGAAAGGTGTTATTGTTAAATTTTTCAATTTCAAATAAGAAATAAAAGTGTTTTCAATTTTTTTACCTAATATACGTACGTATAAATATCTACTAAAATCTGGAAATTCTTCTAAATCTATCTTTCTCCTCTGCTGGTATTCATTTTAGAGTAACATTTTCTTATAAGAAGTTTTTCGTATAATTTTTTTTTAATAAAATGCCTAACTAAAATAACGAAATTATAATAACTGGTTTGATAAGATATACTCAAAAACTGATTTCTCGTATCATTAAATTACCGATTTTGATTTTCGACAATACTATAGAAAAGATATAGTGCCAAAAATGTCTCAATTAGAAATGTAAGTACATAATTGAATAAATTCATTATATAATATTACATAATTTAAAGCCGCATTTGAAATTGTAATAAACAGGCAATTTCCTGAAGTATACATAAGAAATCTAAGATATATTCATATTTATATAACTTCAAAGTATAATCTACATGTATTCTCATTAATAGCAAATTACATTTTCATAATATGCATAATACAGGTGTAATAAATTAAGCGTATGTCATATTTTTCATTAAGATGGTACATAATATATATATTAAACGAGTGTTTAATAACCACATCGTCGTTTTATTATTGGTGTTTGTGTTTTACTTTGAAATATTTATATCTTCCTTCCGTTTCACTATTATACTTTTTATCAAATGCAAACGCCCTTTTCAAGATCAATGTTTCATGGCCAAAAAAAAAGATTGATTATACTTGACTTGTAAAATCAATCGATGATAGTTCATCGTATCGTTTACATGAGTTTTTGTAATTCGATATATGTACAAGGAGAAAAGAAAAAAACATGTGATGATAAAAAGTACGATTGACACTTCTTCTTCAATGCCATATCAAATATATTAAGTAAACGAGAAAGAATTGGTGGGCAGGTGAATAAATGTATCTCTCTGACATAATATCGGCCTTTCAAAGATAGACAGGTGGCATTAATGTTAATCGAACGCGATGGTGACCATTCTTTTTAAGGAAGTACACATTGCTGGACAGATGATGGGACACCCCCGCCGGCACATCGTTCATTAAACCACAAATTTATATACAAACACGTCCAACACTTGTCGAGTTTTTCTTTTTTTTTTTAATGCTTAAGAATGTTTCCTCTACTTAATTTTGGACACAATTGTTGTCAACATGCTTAGATAAGATTGTAAATTATTGATGAATAAAAGGATTTTAGTACTGATTAATTGTTTTTCTTAAATAAAATTTCTATTTTGAATTTCTTTAAAAAGCTTGCTACTTTTGGCCAGAAAATCCATTTTGAAAATTTTTACATGAATCCACCATTAATTTTATTTAACACCTCATTATGAATTTAAAACACCAGTATAATTTAACAATATCTTCAAAAAAATTTTACTACAAGCTACTGTTTTACATACAATTTCTATTTACTTTAATTACTTAATTATTACATAATTTAATATTTAAATTTATGTATAAAGAAAAAATAACGCATATACACCATTAATTGTTACAGGTAACTAACACCTAATTTATTTTGATTATTATCGATGTATATAATGTTGATTTATTGAGATCATTAATGTAAATTAACAAATTTTATACAATATACTACTGTTAAAAGTTTTTTTTTTCGAAAATAGGGTTGATCCATTTTTCATTTATGTATATATTTTTGTGTAGGCCGGCCATATGTATAATTAAATGGCTTAACATCCATAATTCTGCATTTATAATTAAGTTACGAAAGCATTTCGGAAATGCTATTGGAATTTAAAATGCATTATTATTCTGAAGGGGCGGCTTTTAATTGACTACATTATTAATTATATAAATTACATTTAAAACTGACTTAATTTTTTCTATTTTTTTTTTCATCTAGTTCCACAGCTTATCAAGAAGCTGTCAATTTCAAAAATACTCAACAATATTGGAAGGCAATAAACCGATTAAAAGAACTAATTTCTTACGAATCGCATAAAAGTGTTTATTATGCCGATTTGGGATTTTGTTTAATGAAATTGGGTTGTCATCAAGAGGCTTTAAATAATTGTAGCAGAGCAGTTGAATTGGATATAAAACAAATTCGAAATTACGAAAATATGGCAGTCGAAGTGAATTCATTGGAAACTGGTATATTTTTTTTAAGCTCATGGAAAAATGTTAATAATTTAAACAGAATAAACGAATATGAAAAAGAGATTAAAAAATGTTGTAATGATAGAAATTATATTAAATCTTTGTATTATTTAGATAAATGTTTAGAAGAATTTCCAAAATGTGTACGATACAAGTTTATGAAAGCAGAAATTCTGGTATATCTTGAAGAATATGAGAAAAGTAGTATAATATTGGAAAAGATTGAAGATAATTCAATAAAATCAATTTATATTAACGGATTACTGTATTTGTATGATAAATGTGATTTGCAAGAAGCTATTAACTGTTTTGAAAGAGTATTATCCAAAACACTATCGTGTGACGAAATTTACAAGAAAGCTCAACAATATTATGACATTACAAAATCTTTGAAATTTTGTAAAGAAGAAGGAAATTCATGTTTTCGTGATGGACAATACAGTGAAGCACGCGATTTTTATACAAAAGGTCTTCAAATTGATCCACACTTAAAAAAAATCAATGCAACTCTTTATTTCAATAGAGCTTTAACATTTTATAATAAACCACAAAACATGTACAAATATGAAGAATTAGATGATTTAACAAAATGCATTCAATTGGATCCAATGTACCAAAAGGCGTATTTTAAACGTGCTGAAATCTATTTAAATTTAAACAATTTTCAAAATGCTATCAAAAACTTTGAAATTGGTCTAACATTGAATGGAAATCTGAATGAAAATCTTTTGGAAAAAATAAATTTGAATTATTTTGAAGCATATCTAATGCGTATAAAATATTATATCGATTTAGATAATTTCGAATATGCAATTAAAGATTGTGAAACTGTTTATAAAATGGACGTTAGTGATAAAAACCGTTGTAATCCATACTATATGAAAGCAATATTGAAAAGGGCACAATATTTTATGGAAATTAAGAATTTTGAACAAGCTGTGAATGATTTTAAGAAAGCTTTTCAAATGGATGGCGATCAAAATTGTTTGGAACAATATGTAAACAATTTTTCAGAAACTCTTTTACAATACATAGAAAATCTTACGGAAAATTATTTTTTTACACGTGCAATTAGACAATATGAAGAGATATTTTACGGTAATTTTCAATATAAATTGATCAGTGCTGTAAAAAAGAATTGCGAAACAGCATATATAAAAGCTTTAATGAATCGAGCTGAAGATTTCATCAAATTAAAGAAATATAATATAGGAATTAGGGAATATGAATTAATTTTATCTTTTGACAATATTTCAGATAAACAAACTATACAATACCGTTATTTGGATGCTTTATTTATTAAAGCACAACAATATTTCGATTATGGAGATTTTGAGCTTTGCATTAAAGAATTCGAAAAAGCTTTCGCTTTAAATTTAAACGATTCGGAAATATTATTCTTACAAAATTATAAACATATTTATTTAAAGGCACTTTTAATTCAAGCACGAGAACATTTCGAATTGGAAAATTTTCAATTATGTACTAAAATTTATGAAAAAGCTCTCAATTTAAGTTGTACCAAAAAAGAACAGAACATTTTAATAAATTTTCAATCAAATTATATAAAAATGTTGTTACAACAAGCTGAAAATGATACAAAACATGCAAATTTCACAAATGCTATTAATATATACAAGAAAATTTTAACAATAAACAATAATACCAATGATTTTGAACAGAACTATATAGACGTTTTGTTAAAACGAGCTAATTTTTATCTAACTTTACAAAAATATGAAGAAGCTGTTAAAGATTTCGATGAAATTTACACGAAATGTAAAAATGTTGATTTACCTGACAATTTTCAACATAGTTATTTTGAAGCACTTTTAAAATTATCACAAGTTTACACAGATTCTGGTAATTTACAAGAATCGCTTGACTGTTATTTGAAAATTACACAACTTGAAAATATCGACAAGGGTTTATTGATCAAATATACTGAACAAATCTTGAAAATTGCTGAATTATTTATCGACGATGGAAAATATGAAATGGCTGAGCAAATTTATGAAAAACTTTGTCAAATTGATAATTGTGAAAGGAATCAAAATCTTTTAGAGACAGTTAAACATATTCCAATTGTTTTAAACACGAAAAATTATTATGAAGTATTAAATGTTGAGAAAAATGCTTCAGATGAAGACATTAAAAAGGCATATCGTAAACAATCGAAACTAAATCATCCCGATAAACATAATAAAAGTTCGACAACACGTATTACTTTACAAAATGAGATATTTAAAATTATTATGAAAGCCTATACTGTACTTTCAGATCCGATAAAAAGGGCCCAACATGACAGGGAAATTTAACTAATAATTTTCAAAACGCACAATTCTCATTAAACCATTTTTTTGTTTAATAAATGACAGCTAAATAATGCTTAAAAAAGTTGTATTTTCTTATATATTAAGTATAATAAGTTCTACGCTCGACAAATTTGAAAAAAAAAATTAGTTTTATTGTTGTATGGAACAACATAAAGGTGGAGTCAAAAGAAATAAAATGGGGCCGTCTCGACGCCTTTTTAAAACACCGGATACATGCACAACGATGTGTGACGCCACAAAACGACGAATCCAAAATAAGCCCCATAGTAAAAAAAAGCAGAAACTATAATACACACGCATTTATAATTATGTTAATTATTTCACACATAAATATTAAATATTTAACCATTTGTTTAATATTCTTTTTTATTTATTTTTCATGTATAACATACACAAATCATTTATTTTATTAATACAAAGGTGTATTTAATGATAACGATGAAAATGTTTATTGCTACCTGCCTTTTCCTTCACAAAATGTATTCATAATTAGAGAAAAAGAAAGTTTTATATATGCATTTATACCTATGTATGTTAATATTTTTTATGGGTCTTTTCAATTTATGTTTATTGCCTATTTAAAAGTATATAATTATAGTTTTTAACATTTTTTACTAACTGAAAACATTTAAATCGCCGATGAAAGTTTTGTTCGCCAAAAGACGCGCTTTTGTTTAAAAAAATCACGTTCTTAAATGTGTACTACGTTTTTAAAAGTCTAAACAGTTTTTATACTACAGATAAAAATACACACCACACTATTATTTATTTTACTTGAATTTGTAATGTTTGCGTGTCTGTATTATTATACAAGTTCCTAATATTTTAAATGCAACTATTTTCCTTGATAAGATAATGATAAGATATCTAAAACATGCATTTTGTTAATACAACGCCCTCGCGTCCTTCTACTTTATATATTTTGTGTTTTGTTTTAAATAAAAAGGAAACAATTTTGCATATAAGAAGAAAATGAAAGACTTTTAAAAACAGAATCTAATTTATAACGTCTAAAATTGTATCTTTTTCGATAAATTCTTCCTGAATTAACAAATAAATTTCTTGGTATGTCCATAAAAATGCTAATCATAAATGCAAACTATCATGCAATAATAATACGAAATATATAAAACGGCTCAATTTAAATGTTATTGATTTTCAAAATTTCCCGGCACAAAAAAATAATTACAAATTTCTGCAAATTAGTTCCGAGTCGTATGTATGTGTGGCGGAAGTAGTATTTTTTTCGGTTTTTAGGTTATAATTTTGTAAATAAAAATAAATGTATAAAATATAAAAAATGTTTAATTCTCTATGGAGCTATCTTACAAAATCCACTAATACAGTGTCTTTGGACGAGGCTTACGATATATTAAATGAAGAAACCCCTGAAAATAATATTCAAAATGAATCTGTTCCACAAGAGAACCTTTTGAACACAGTTTATTTCAAAAGTGGAACTATAACTGCTTATAATGCTAACGAAAACCTTTACACAATCGATAATAAATACACAGTAGAGTTATTCGATGATTCACTTCAAGTTGGATGTAAAGTTACCTACGATTTATTACAATATAACGACACAATCACAAATGTTAAGTTTTTGGACGAAACATGGGATGAAAGTGATATTAAACAGTCTATATGGAGTTACCGCACAATTATAACAAAAGTAGAAAGTAAAACTGGTAAAATAATAACAGTTGATTATGAAAAAATGGAATTAAATCTCGACAAAATCGTTATCGAATTCCAGCCGGTTGTTGGCGATTGGGTTGAATTAGACGTCAAGTGTGAAATGGATGAAAACGTTGTTAATTTATGTGGTCGTATAATAGAATGTACTAGAATCTATCCAGTACGTATGCATATGGTTAAAGGCACGATAACCCAATGGAATGACAGTGATTTTTCTGGAATCATAAACAAATCCATATTTTTTAATGGAAACGCACTTTCTAACGCCTACATTCCAAATTGTAACGACAAAATTGTAGCTGAAGTGATTGAAAGCGAACAGGGTCAGTATCCATGGCGGGCTATTAAAATAATACCAGAATCTTTTAATAAAAAAGTGGATATACAAGCTGTTGAAGAGGAAATTGAAACTGAACATCCTGATATTAAAATTTTGTGTGACGATTTAAAGTTTTCCAAATTAAACGAAAGGAAACAATTTAAATTGATTTTAAAAAATTGTTCTAAAGATGTTTATACGGTGAAACTTGTTGAATTTACTAAAGTAAATTCGCAATGTCGTTTATATCCCATTCCCGGTCATTTTCATTTGTTACCAATGGACAAAACGGATATTTTATGTGAATGCATTGCTAGAAACGTTGGAACGACGAGAGAATTTCTCAAAATAACATTCGATGATTTTTCTATAGGAAAATTTATCAATATTCATGTAGAAATTAAACCAGCTATTAATAAGAATGGTGTTTATCGTTACAAATCGAATAATAATTTTATTTATGACGATCCTTCTAGGAATTTTGTACGTGGTCAAAGAGTTTCCAGTGCTCCACGATTCACTTATGCAAAGATTGAAGAATTTAAAGTACCAGATTATTTATTACGTATAGTAACAGCCAATATTAACAATCCTAACGACTTAGAAAACGCGTTAGCTAAAGTGAAACATTGTTTATTCTCAAATTTATCCTATCACAATTATTCAGATAAGTTTCACACTGTTTTACACTTGGATGAAATCACTTCTTTGATAATGATGCAAAATTACAACATGGAACAAGCTTGTTTCATAACAAATGGTGAATATTTATCATTAGAAATTAATAATTTAGCTGAAAAACGTCCCTCCGTAATTGTTGGGGATCGTTTAATAGCTAGTGATTTTTCTAACACGGATTACGAGGGAATCATTCATAAAATCACAGCAAATCATATACATTTGAAATTTTCACCATTATTTCACGATTCGTACCAAGGGGAAGATTATTCAGTACGTATAATTGCAAATCGTGCAACTTATAAACGTCAACACAATGCAATACAATTGGCTATGAAGAATTTAGGCAGAGATATTTTATTTCCAACGAAAATAATCGAAAAATCACCACAAACTGAATTCAAACAATTGGAATGGTATAATGAATCATTGAATGAGTATCAAAAAGCGGCTGTAATAAATATTTTGTATGGACTAGCACGTCCATTACCGTACATAATTTTTGGACCGCCTGGAACAGGCAAAACAGTCACGATTATTGAAACGATTTTACAAATTGTGCGTTTAATACCACAAGCGAGACTGTTGATTTGTGCACCATCAAATAGTGCAACTGATTTATTAGCTCTAAGATTAATTGATTCGTGTGTATTGAAGCCAGGCGATTTAGTAAGAATTGTATCAATGAATCACATGTCAAAAAATCTTATACCAGAAAAACTAGTCCCTTTTTGTACAGTATCAACGGTTGGAAGTAAACCGGATTATTGTAGTAGAATGCTTTTAGGTAAAAATTTATTATAGTTTTTTGAATTTAATATTTTATCATTATTTTTGTATAGATGAAAGTAGTAAAGTTGTTGGAAGGAATCGAATTACAGTTACGACTTGTGGAACAGCTGGTATTTTATATACTTATGGTTTCCCGAAAGGACATTTTACGCATATTATAGTTGATGAAGCTGGACAAGCTTCAGAACCAGAAGTTTTGATACCGCTCGCATTTTTGGATTCGCAATCCGGACAAATTATCTTAGCTGGTAATTAAATAATTTAATTTTTCATTAACTATTGAGAATATTACAGGAGATCCACAACAATTGGGCCCAGTAATCTTATCAAGTGTTGCTAGAGACTGTGGTCTTCAAGAATCCTATTTAGAACGTCTAGTAAATCGTTTCCCTTATGCAAGAGATGCAGAAAGTTTCCCAAATAACAATGGTTACGATCCCAGATTAATAACAAAACTGCTTTACAATTACAGATCATTAAATGTTTTGTTAAAATTGACTAGTTCGTTGTTTTATAATGATGATTTAATACCAACAATATTTGAAAGTGATTTATTGAATAATTTGAAAGAAATCCTTCCAGAAACCGGACCAAATACGCCTTGCACTGTTTTTCATAGTGTTAATGGCGAGAATTGCCAAACTGAGGAATCTCCTTCGTGGTTTAATCCAGACGAAGCAGCACAAATATTCTTTTACGTTAACGAATTGTACAGATTAGGTGTTAAATCAGATGAAATAGGTATTATAACGCCATATATTAAACAAGTGCACGAAATTCGTGGTCTATTAACGGAAGCTGAATTCGAATTGCCGAAAATTGGTACTGTGGAAGAATTTCAAGGACAAGAATATTCCGTTATTTTACTATCAACTGTACGTTCGTCAGAATCATTGCTAGAAATGGACTCAGTTTATACTTTAGGCTTTGTATCTAACCCGAAACGTATAAACGTTGCCATTTCACGTGCTAAAACTTTATTAATAATTGTTGGCAATCCGAATTTATTGTGCAAAGATATTTATTGGAGATCAGTTGTTAAATATTGTATAGAAAATGGTGGTTATACTGGAACTCAATTGAATTATACATAAAAAACACTGTTCGTTAACAAATTTTTATTAAATTACAATTTATTTTTTTCATTTGTGTTGTTGTAATGCCATTCAGATATTCCTCTACCTTTAATTCCATTCACTTCACATTCAACGAATCGTTCACACATTTTCGCTTCACAATTATTTCCGACATAATGAACAGCCTGTGTTTTGTAAACAACTTTTACTTCATATTCATCTTGATTTGTGTTGAAAATAAAGGAAATTTCGTCTTTATGTGGTACGCCACCTTCCCCATGTTGATATAATTGCAAATTACAATTTGTAATGGGATGGATTTCTTTATTCGGCTGCACCATATAGCCAATTTCCAAATGTGATGTTGTACAGGGTTGGCTTATAACTCCTAGACATATCCTTGCATCATTTTCCAAATAAAGCATATGGAAAATATAGCGGTGCATTATCGACCAGTCGCGTTTGAATCCTGCCAACAAATTCATGTTAAAATTATTTAATTATTGTAATGCTTATTTGACTACCAAAACTGTGGTCCCGAAAAGCTTGCATATTTATGTCAAATTGTTCTTCATTTATACTTAGTGTACCATTAAGGGAGCCCATTTGTTCGTAATGCGTTTGATGAGCGCTATAAACGCTCAAATTCATTAAACATTCAAAAATAGTTCCATTACTTACCTTTTAAGTGCATCAAACATCTTTTTACTCCACCTTTCTCTTGCAATTGCTCTAGCAATACAACTGACTGGTGCATCAACTTCAAAAAGAAACCAATCAATATCAGAAGTCCAAATTGCATTAAATTTAACATCGAACACTGCTTTGGAATCGTTCAAAGCCTTCATTTTTCCATTATAACAAACTTTCCATTTCTTCATCGGTTCAATTGGTGTAAATTTAATTTTACCTGTTGAATATTCATTACATAGTAGTACAGAAGCTGGATCGGCTTCTAAAAGTGTATTGGGAAGTTCTTCACTTAATAGTAAACCATATTTTGGTGCCAAAACATAAAATAAACCATTAATTTTTGCTAAATGACGTCTTTCTGTACCACCACAAAAGTAAAAGCCATCCTGTGAGATTCCTTGGAAGAAAACAGCATCAAAAGCCTGTTTATACAAAATTTATGAACGAATAAAATAAAGCAAATCTTTTAAATTAACAAAATACTTTTGGGTGATTTGATAACGGTTGTAATTTTTCCAAATTATCCACTTGAAAATATTTCTCTTTACCATATAACAAATATTTTAATTTCCTTATCGCCAACAATGAATAAATTATTACGTATTTTAAGTAGTAGTACCTATTTGGTTGTTTATACACTTTCAAAACACTTTTTTTACATTTCTTTGACAAATAAGTCTTTAAAATAGCGAATAAAATAAGTAACACTTGAATTAACGCAACAGAAAACAAAATCCTCAACATGTTACTACTAGACTAATAGACATAATAAACTTTACAAAACTGATATGATATATCTTATCAAATAAAACAAATAAAATTATTATACAAAAATTAATTTATTGTAATATCCTTTTTCATTTCCAAAAAACATACACCATTCCCTATATTATGTTTACCACCAAACAAAACACATGTTAAACCATTATTTCGAGTAGATTCATAATATTTGTTAATCCAATCATCAATACATTTCCTATTATTTATTGATTCATTATCAACATCGATATGAGTTAAATTTAATGAACTTTGACCAGAAATCTGTTCACAAGCCAACTTAATAACATCATCACCTTTTTGTCCAACCACAAATTCAATATTTTTTAACGAATTCTTTGCATTAGCATCACTGTTCTTATCCAAATAATGATTATATTTTTTACACAAATCTGAATTTGCCACAATTGTAACTTTATTATCGAACTTTGTCACGTGCTTCAATAAACTAGTCGCATATTGTGGAGTTTCCAAATCCGGATGTGTACTACATTCATTAAAAACACCACCCATAACAGCATCCCCAAAATATAAATTATTTTCCAATTTTAATTGTACAAGTTTCATACACGCTAAACTATCTTCAGATGAACAATGTCCAGCCGAATTTTCTTGAATTCGTTCTTCAAGGAACTGATTAGATAAAACGGCCAATTTTGTTTTTCTCGAACGTTCACCAGTTATATTAAATATTACACTAGTGTCTATAATATAAGGATGCATCATTTTCATCGCATGCATATCATTATTTAATCCTTGACCGATGAGAATCGCATCATCTGGCAATAATTGTCGCAAATCTTCTTGTACATGATCTAAACGTTTCGTTACATCCCGCATCATTTTTGGTGTAATACCGGAAAAACGCGTTAAATAGTTCACTATACGATTATACGGTTTAACTAATGTATCATAGATCACATTATGTTGTTCATCAACTATGGAAATACGTGTTAGTTCATTATCACCGATTGCTGTGAGACACATTTCACAATCTAACGCGAACATTGGACTAGTTACTGTCACTGGTTTGTATTTGTCTTTTGTTAATTTATAATCTACGTACTTACGCTCGCACAAACCCTTTATTGGCAACGGGTAGTTTTCTTCAATCATTTGCCAGCCGGACAAAAGTAATTGAGTGCGTGGAAATTTATCCGAAACGGGTAAATGCGAATAATTTATTTGTTGTCCGCAACCATTTTGTATAGGAAAGGAGTTCTTGAACGTGTCGAATATTTCATCACTTTTCTGTACTGCATTCTCTATAGAACCAAATTTGTGGGTAAATATACGGGCTTGAGATCCTGCAAAGCAGCGATTCGATTTATTTAATACAATTTAATTAGCGATAAAAATCATACTTGTTAATGGAACCATGGACAGGTCTTTTATTGTGTCACTGCCATAAGCACTCGATGCGACCACTTCCAATTTAAAAGAGAAACGTTGTTTTAAGAATGGAAACATATTTTCATGGTTCACAAAATCCAAAATAGAAAGATTGTCGAAAATTAATAAATTCATACTGGTTAATCGATTCTGTTTCTCAATTGTACACCAACGACTGGCGGAATAGGGTGATTTAAAGCCTAATTGACTCATTAATATCAAATGTTGTATATCAGATACGAATAAAGGAATGCGATCGTCAATAGGTATATCTAAACTGGCATTAAGCCCAAATTCTCTTAAACATAGCAACGGACATCGTATTAACAGTTTTTTCCTTTCTCTAAGACGTTGTTTAAGTTCGGCAAACTCGACTCCACTTAGTTTTGGCTTCTCAAAAGATGTGACATTGCTGACATCCCTAAAAAATTTCATTTACACAAAATTTTCACCAATTTTACATAAATTACTGTTGTTTTTGTGATGTTTTCAGTAATTTCGTTTCTCGGACAATGGGTTCAACTGTATCAGCTTTTTCCCTTTTCAATCCTTTGCGATTTAAAGTCTCATTTTTTGTATTTTTAACTTTGTTAGTTTTCTTATTTTTCTTCTGCTTTTTTGTGGGCATTTTCTAAACACGTTCTTTCACTTACAATTAATAATTTGTATAAATATATAAGTATGAAGTTAAAATTTGCTTGAACAATTTTCATATGACATTCCCAAATAATAAATAATTTACGTGTGCCTTTTAAATTTTAATTACTAATTTTAACCTAAAAATTAATAAACGTCACGTGGGTAATAAATTTTAGGTTATTTAATTTTGAAAAAAATTAAGAGGATAATTCAGTCGAACATTTTCATATTTACATTGACACTGAATTTTGAATTATTGTGAAAAACTCGAAACTTTATAACGATAAAATGCAAGACTTATTTTTTTGAAAAGTACTTTGAATATGTGGAGCTCCGCCGGTGAAATAAAAGGGCAACACGATACAGGACCAATTGTTTGCATTTTAAAAAATTCCTTCTTGAATTGTCCTCTTAAATAAAATAACACTTGCATCCACGTGCATAAAAATAAGCGTGACGAGCGTGACCAAATACTTTGGGTAAGTTCGGATACAAAGAGTAGAGTAGGAGGAGAGTAGATACCGATTTTATGTCACGTGGTTGTAGAGTAAAAGGAGTAACTAATGTCAATTGAACGTAAAAGTTCAAATACGGAGTATTAAACATAACCTGATTGTCGACAACGCTATTTTTCTTTATTTTGCCTTCTTTTTAAAATGTTAATTATTGATTTAAATGATTCTTTATTTAAATACTTCAGTTATAATTTCTGTAGTTTCTGTGTTAGATAAAAGTTTATGAAATATGTGATTACAGTTTTGTACTTGAGTTAGGTTGAGTTTATTGATTATAATACATACAAATTCATATCTTGAGTTGAAATTTCTATTAGAAATAAAATAAAAGTTATTATTTATAGGTATTATTGACTTGTCATTTTTTGTCTTCTAAATCTAATGGTAAAGGTACATTTTCGATGTCGTCTCTTACATCTTCATTTAAAATCTC
>SSSI01002959.1:0-12650 GCA_004796505.1 Oryzaephilus surinamensis
CTTGTTTTTTTTTTTTTTTTGACACAATAAGGGTGTTTTTATTCACATTAACTTTATATATATTTATACCTATAGGCATATACATGAAAGCGCATTCTGAAAACTTATTACAGCCACTGTAAAAATATATATTATTATGGCAATTTACAGGAATGCTTTGTTTCAGTTAATTTATCAAAACTTTTGACGTTCGATTAGTGTGAATATATTTGAATATATAATTTATATTTTGTTGTATGTATATTGCATATACGATAATCTATTGTTTAGATTTTATCATGATAATATTGTAAATTGTAAGTACAATATTATAAGACGTTCGTGTTTGTAGTAATATTTGTTTTAGACATTACATTGATTAAAAATAAAATTAAAATTGTAGGTACAATATTATATTATGCACATATAGAAGAAAAGTTTATTGAACACATAAATAGTTTTGCATAAAAATACAAATGTTTGATTTAACATGTATTATAATATAAAAAAACTGATGTTTTATAAAAGTCATGATTTATTTCTAAATTACAATTCAAGTATAATACATTTCATTCACGTCATGTGCATAAATATACGTATACAATGTAGAAGGCCTGCGGCAATGTGTTAGCGAGGCAAATTGTATCACCCAAATGTGATTCGTACCCTCTCAGGGGAATATATTGTGTCGCCGCTTTGTACAACCCTATAATATGCGATTATTCTGATTAAGTTACGAATTGTTTCCCATGCTTCAACAAACAAATTTACAAATCGATATTTTCTATTTATGTACAATAAAATCGTCTTTCTTATTCCATTTTATAATATGTATTTGTACCTATATAACTTTTATCTTGACATAAAAACATGCATCTTATCTATAATGCATTTCATATATGTATACATATGTATTATAATATTTTTGTTATTGTTTATTAATATAAGATAAGTGTCTGTATATACGTATGTGAGGGTGACAAAAACCACTTGGTATTAAGTGGTAAGACACGCCTGCATTGTTCACATAAAGTGTTTAAATATACACATAAATGTTGACAAAACAAAACACTTTTCTATTATGTCCATTTAACACCCTCCATCAGCAGTCTTATAGAGTTTTTTCAGAAAATATGTTGAAGGATTATAATATAATATATGTATACGCTATTTGGATTGACTTGGAAATGTTTCTCTTACAATAGAAGTCGCATTTACACAACCAAAATAACCTAGTAATTTTATAGATTTCTAGAAACTTCTCTTAAAATTGTTCAAAGGTGGATTTCAATGCAATACAAAATTTTATTTTTTTATTCGTACTGTGTTTCAGTATTTACTTATTTAGTTTAGCTAAATTTTGGCAAATTTGATTTCAAACAATTAAATGTTGTCCAATTAGCGAAACTTTCAGTTGAAAATGAACAGCCTTTAGAATTTAGATAATATTTAATATTATAAAGAAAAATCACTATAAAATTTATAGATTGTAGCCAATGTTACAAATTTTTGCTTTAGTTTCTCTCCGAATTCGTATAAACCATAGGTAAATAGGCAATTTTTTTTGGAATCTCATGTTACACCGTCTGGTAACTAGATACAAGAATAATTAGCAAATCGTTATCGATACACGACTCTTCTAAATAGCTGATGAAACTACCTGTGTGTAATGGGGTAGAACTGCATGTTAGTGACCGTGACTGTCTGTGCAACAAGAAACTTAGTCAGTTGGATTACGTTTCATTCAAATCATACGCCTTTTTACACAAATTTAAGAGATTTTCAGACGCGATCGAAAGGATTGATTTCAAGTAATGTCCAGGTGGTCATTTTGTCATTGATTGTTATCTGCGTGTTGTGCATTCAATTATAAAATATTCAATTTGCTTATGCCAAAAATATGTATATCCTTTATGAAATTTAAGACTTGCAATTTTGCTTCTGTTTTTTATTTATTTTTTTGACATTAATTTGCAGACTGAATTAAAAAAATTAAATTTACAAGGGCGGTTAAAATACTTATATGTATATACAAAAAATTGTTCAGCAGTGATAATTTTCTTATCGGAAATGTTGATCAGTGTTTGAATTAACACGATCTGGCAAATGTTACTTAAGAAGTCATTTACGACTTACTTAATGGTAGTTTAGCTACCGGATATGAAGCCAGGAACTACCAGAAGATGGTATCTTGATTTCCGGTCACAACTTAGTCCACACAAATTTGCCATACCTTTATCCTTAACACAACAAACTTATACAGTAGCTGGTGTTTTAATATTGATTAAAAATATATAATTAATATATTTATGATATATACCTATAGTAAATGTGCTTCCAGTTATTAAGGCATTTATGTAAATTACATAGAGAAAATCTTTACACGCTGAATTTGTTTGATTAATTTGAATAACGCGGAGCAAAGTGAACATTCGCCTCTGAATATAACAAAAGGGACCTCTGACAATGTTTTGTTTACACAGGACACCCCTCATTTGTACAAGGGAATCGCTACGCCAACATTGTTGTTGGAAAATAGAGATTACAAAAGAGCTGTCAAGTAATATTCTATTTTTCAGCTAATTCTTAATGTATTGAATAACATTGGAAAATATTTTGATAAGTGTTCAAGTGATTTTCCATTTATAATATCACAAAATGACAGCACTTTATTTAGTATATTATACAAATTATTCTTCAAAATTCCTCTATTACCATTGCTTGTTTAGCTTGTTACATTTCAGTAAAAGTTACATTATTCAGTAAAACAGATGCGCATCATGACCGTATAAATTTCCAATAAATTTCTTGGTTTCGTTTCGGATAAAATTCGAATTTGTTCGAAACTCTCTACATATACGAGTATATTCCGTTGGTTTGTTTTTCAGATATAGTGTTTCTAATCCGATTCCAAAGGATAGGGCAAATTTAATGTCAATCTTGATCTGTATTCCTAATCTGGGGTAAAAATAACAAGGGATTACCTTCCATTGTTTGATTCAGTGAATGTCTAAGTCACAAAAAGAAAAACCTCAAAATTTTATTTTTACACGTAAAATATATAGTGATTTCATGGACAAAGCAATGGCCATAAATGTAACGTATAACTATTATGTCCGGAGTGGTGCCTTTTGTTTCTGTCACCTCTGTGTATACCAGCTTTTGTTTCCGGACATCACCATCATCAGTTTGTTTTGCGGTTTGTTTGGTTTAGTACTTTTACGTCCATAATGGTCAAGTTTCGATTGTTGATTATTTTCTTTCTACACCTATACATATATATACCCTATATTGTTTCTGACTTTAGAAATCAACAGGAGAGTTTATCCAGACACACATCTTTTGTCTTGTTTTATTAATGAATTTTATTGTTCTCAAAAACTAACTTCCAAACCAGATGCTTCTTAAAAAAATAAGTCTATTTCTTTTCAGTCAAGTTGTTTTATCGCGATTATTGATATCGAAATTATTTATTTGTATGATCAAAGGTTTTTCTTTAAATTGGCAACAATTCTTAAAAACTGGAAGTGGAAACAGGGTGTCAAAACTCAAGATATTAAACACCTTCTTTCAGTTAATTAAATTCACTAAATATATTTTGCTTTGACATCAGGTCCAGATGTTGCTTTTCTTTGGAAAATGTTACATATAATATATATTGTACATTCTGGAAGCAAGTACTACATATACATAAAATACACAAATACATTTATATAGTAGTGTATTATTGGCGTGTGATACTGATGGAGAGAGTAGGTCGATTTCGGATCAAAGAGGCGAGAATTGAAATCCGCAGGGGATACAGTTCTGTGTTCGAGTTTGAAGAACTATATATGTTCCTAGAGGGATCACACTGAACATTCGGCTTTTGCTTCGGTAGCTGATGTTTGATACTTTCTCTATAAACTTCACTGGATTGATGCCGAAATGTTGCTGCTTCTCTCACTCTGTCTTGGATATATCTCTTTGATTTGAAATATACATTCGCCCCTAAACATTAAGCTAACAGCGCGCATTCTTTACCCTCGACTCGTTTTTATAAATCAGCGCTTTCTAAAATGTCTACCCAATATTATACCGAAACTTTTCTTAATATTTTTTTTTTAATTTTCCTTCGATAAAAATGCTTTTCAATAATAAAAATTAAATGTGTGTATAATTTTTATTAAGTGAGTTTGTAATATATAAATTAGGTAATTGTTTGACGATAAACTGTTGAGGTTCCCTGATCGATCAACACCAACCGTATACAAGTATTGGTGTGCTTTTAGTAAAAACACTCTCTCAAGTTTGACGTTAAGCTTCCACCTTTACACCCAGCTTTAATATTAAAGTCTTTATATGCTAGAAATAATATTATGTTTGTAAATGTAAGATGGTAACATTGTATGATAAGATCCATGGTTAAGCTTACATGATGAAAATTATTATTAGATATAAAATTTCTCATTATAATAATATAGTTGTAGGAAATCACCTAGTTTTTATCATTTATGGTAAAGATGTAAACACATAAATTTATAGATTTTAATGCTGGAAATGTGAGTATATTTGAATATTTAATCAGTTTTACTTCTGTATATATAAACAAGCAAGAAAAGCGAATAAGGTAAGGTCGTAAAACAGGATTTTAATGAATGAAATGTTAATCCAAGTTGCGGTTCTAATGTATATTATAATAATTCTAGAAATTTATGAAAAAAACAAGTACTTGATGTTGATAAAGAACTCTAATAGTTTTCATTTTTCGTCCATCAGATGTATTGAAACATTTTGAAGAGGTGATTTATTATCATATATATGCCATCATAATTATCTGTCACAAAGCGATTTATTACTAGCAATCAAATCGAATTAGAACCGTGCACAGAAACAGCACACCTTGCATTGTACCAACTTATAAGAAATAGCAATCATTAGCGATTCGTGTTCGTTATGGTCATTATATAATTTCCAAAAAAGACAATTAAGTATAATACTTACAAAATGTAAGAAATGTAATGGTTTGATATTAATCAAAATGTATTATTCTTATATATCATATGAACCGTGTAATAATACATATTATCCAAAGTTGATGTATTTCGATAGATGTGCGCGTCTGTTGTTCATCTGTCATATTGACCATTGTCCAATTGACTGATAGAGCTATCAACAACTGACGATCACATTTATTCCACGTGTTATATAGCGGCAATCAATTGCCTGTGGTGGAAAACTTACGGGTCTGGCTTCATTAGCCCATGGTTTGGCACCCTGCGGCCGTTGAGGTCACTCACTCATTTGTCATGACCACATACTACTACCTTCAGTTTGTACACAGTTGGAAGTTTTTGTTTCATATCCCTCTCACTGTTAGTATTATATTTTCATTTACTTCATTATGTTACTTTTTCTCTTTATTTTCCCTTATAACGTACGGAAAAGTATCGATGCGAGTTCAACAATAGAGATACTTGAATGCCACAATCAATTTGTTTTGGACGTTGATGAGATTACAAACACCATACGAATAAGTGTCTTAACGTACAATTCTTTCAAATGAAAAAATTCAGATCAATACTTGTAGACGTAAATGTGTCCATTTATTAACTGGAAAAACTAGAACTCTAGCAATCTTTATCTCAACAAATAATGTTTCTGTACTGCAAATTGTATACCGCTGATTTATTTTTAGAAAATAAAATAGAGTTTTAAAAAATTTTATGTGTTACAAATTATCGGTTGCAATACCACACTTATATTACCTGTTTGTAAGAAAATTTAATTATGTCAATTATATGTCTTAAAGAAAAAATTTGTAATAAAAATGCACACATACTCTTTATTACTTTTTCTAAGTCTTTAATTATTAGGTATTATATTAGGAGTCGTAAAATATTGGAGTTTATGGTCTTCATTTTGGTTAATTATAAAGCGCTACTATTTCCTTTTTAGCAAAATGGTAGGTTTACTAAATATATTTATACATTTTTACATTTAATTTAAAATACCCCTACATTTATGGAGACTATTGGTGTGGTTTTGACATGTCCACTTTTTTTGTGACGGGTATTGGGGACGTTTATAATAGCCTGAAAATTTCACAAACGACTGTAGTAATTCAATATGACATTTATACTGAACACTTGTAGTTACTTCGTTATATATTACATAAATTTTTTTAATAATATCACAAATAAATGGTGGGAATTTGTTGAAAGAAGTTTCAAAGATTTAATACAAGTATATAAATCTATTCATACTGAAAAATAACAAGAGAGAACCAATTACAAGAGAAAACAATATAAAGTCAAATTATGCATAAAGAGAGTTTCAAAAAATCGTATACCCACAGTACTTGACAATTTCCAAAGTAAAAAAGTTTGCGAAGCACTTCACAACTTCACAAAATTTAACAGTATGACTTATAATGTTATTGAATTAGTAAGAATATTTCAATTATTTATTCTTTTTTCAAGTTACGCTAATGAAAACAATAAGCAGAAAAAGAATAACCATCCAATGTTTAGAAATTGAGAAGGGTAGCTAAAGAACCACTCGATTTAAAAGTGGTGTGTACTTTATTATTTTATTGCGCTTATACAATATACTAGGGGGTTTATTTAGTCACATACATGTTTCAACTGTAAAAAGAGAGGGTTAAAATGTGACATAATTCGAACTACATAATAATATTGGCTTAATAAATAGGAAATATAAAATGTGCTAATTATATTGTTAAAAGATTTTGCAAAACAAAACTAGTTTGATCAGATGAGAAACAAGTTCAACGTACATAAAATGTACAAATTCCCATCAGACTAATCAAAGTCATATAAAGATTACAAACTACTTGAATAAATATAGAAAAACGTGTGATTGGAAATCGTAAGAGGATATCTATTACCGTTGCGTATACTGATTAATAGATTGTTGCATATAATTGATAATTTATGAAATTACAGTTAACTAGTTGGTTATTAACTCGTTATATATATAAAAACTATAATTTTATGGAAATAATAATTTGTTGCAAATTTAATACTAATTTAACACGATTTGTATTTAATACATTTTTATTAATTCTTTAATTTATTCAAACCATTGCATGTTAGACTTCTTTATGTTTTTTTCTTATTTGTTCGTGCCGAAGAAAATATATACTCGTATCTACCTAATAATATTATTATACGAACACACATCACCAGACAAATCGTCATCAACATATACTATATATGTACGTATCTCATTTGAGAGTCCCCAAAGAACCAGATATTTACTAAAGCAATCAGCCCTCATACAAACAAAAATCCAAACTAAATCCGTCAACGGCACAAAGGATTTTCAAGTATCAAAGAGTGTGGGGTGGTATAAATTTTAAATTTGATTTAGCGCCATAGTTCAAACGCAAACAAGTGAGTGAATGTTTTATTGTCGCGCGCGAGCTCTTTTCCTATACAATATAATATTGTATCGTTTCACAATTGGCTTAAACTGTCAGTTAGTGTTTATCAAATTTTTAATGAATGCCCTTTCTACGGCTATATTAAATTTTGAAAATTGTACGAACCGAAATTAAAGTTTCTTTGCTACATAATTTATAAGCAGTTGTATAATAGGAAAATTACTTTATGGGGGTTTAACACAAAATTATATATTTATGTGTAGGTTACTGCTGTATTTTCTAAATATGGTTTAAATAAAATCAAAAAATACTTGTAATATACCTATGTATGCACCCGTACACAATGAATACCTAGTATCACATATCGTTTTAAAAGAGGAATGGTAATTTGAGACTTGACCGTGCTGAAAATTAAAGAAAAGCTGATCAAATCTACCGGATAAATGGACCCCTCTCTCAAGCTCAAATTACAAGCTTGAAATGAATATAGAACATTTTAAACCGCACTCTATAATTATACAATGGTTAAAAGTACATTTCAGGTAATTTTCGTAGCAAATGAACTTGAAATAACATATTTATTTATTAAAATTACGTTATCTTCTGCTTTTTAAATTTTACTCGAAAACAATGTCTCACATTCAATTAACAACTTCGCTATAATATACGAGTATTTGGTGTATTAGTGTTTGTGCGTGTCCATTTAGATTAACTTATAATGGAGCTAGTGATACACTCATATAATAATTCCAAACTGGCTCGTATATGGAATTAATTTTCAAGTTTGATACGTTCACCTAATCTATATTAATTAAATATTGATTAGTTTATATATGAAATGATTACCTAGATATATGTTGCCTTCATTTACAGTTCAGCATCCGATTTGTCAATGTAATGTAACAGATTATAAATCGAACATATAATTAGTTTGTGTTGTTTCGAATTATAAATATAAAATTATCGAGAAAATTATATATTGATTGAATTTTTTTATTATTGATTTAATTGTCAGTTTTAATATTGGAAAATCAATTTTAGTTTTATTATTTATTTGCTGAATAAACATGATGCATGATTTATTATAATGCATTAAAAATATTATATACATATAGAATGCAAATATGATGTAGTAAATGACCTTTCGTTTGGAACCGGATTAAAAAAATCGATGTTATCAAACTACCCATAGAGGTAAAACCAACAGACAGAATGACAATGCAATATATATAGTATATATATATATAAGAGTTGGTATTATACACCACCTTATATATTTTCAGGGTTGAGAAAAACAAACTTTTTGGGTTCAGTGGCGCCAAACTTCCGGCAAGGTTGCCAACAACATATGGGAAATGTCACTAATACACAGTTAGGTAAAATAAAACTGACTTGGTCTTTACCCCGTGATTAAATTACAAAACATACAATACACTATGTACTTGTCTATTATTTAAATAAACAAACTCTTAAAATGTTTTCAAATAAGTTTTCAAGATGGTTACGATGAGGGTGTCTTTTTTTGTGTCCTTTATAAGTTTGTGCAAATATTTTACGAAATGGTTTTCTTCAAAAAACTATTAGTTCAGTTTAAGTTTTTCACTTCATTATGTCGATCAACTCTGTTTATTTATATTAAATTGTAAATCACTGTATTAAATAATTAGTCATTGATTTCTATAGTTTTTGCTATTTTTATGGAGATAGTTTTTCCCCTGTATCGTATATGGAGAGGAAAAGGATGTCAAGAACTAATATAAATTTCCTGTTTGATATATTTTATATGATTTATGTGTGACTTGCACTTACATAACTTGTTTAACCTGAATTCGTTTTTGTTGATAGCAGTAAATCTCTCGATTAATAAAGTTTTTTGTCAATTTTACGTGTTTTATATATCAATATGAAAGTTTCTCATTTAAAAGTTACCGACAAAAAAATTCGTACTAGTGTAAATAAGAATAATTCTCACAGAATTGTAGTGTATTTAATAGTTTTGAAATATCTGTACTTACATGACAACCCACTTATTCAAAATAAATATCTAATCGGGGGTTGTAACTGACACCGATCATATTACAAATTATAGTTTAGAAATACGTAAAGGTACCTATACATGTGTAGACCAAAATTAAATTTTTTTATTTTGAGTCTTTTAGAAAATTCAAATCGAATTCTGTAAGCGGATTTCAGGGTCTAGTTCCAAAATTAATATAATAATCAATATTCAATACTATTAAGGCCCGATCTATTCACCTCCTGATAAATTTATCTGGAACATAATTTCTATAGAAACAATTGTCTTAACTAATGTATCCAAGGAAGTTAAACATAAACATCTTTTCGTGAAATTTTAATTTTCAATTCCCTAACTGAACAAAAAACAGAAAAATTCCAAATTTAATTCTCGTATCTTCGAAAACTAAACTGAAATGAAAGAGCTATTTATATAGTCTAATATTTATTATATGTGAAATTTTGTGCTCATAAATCATCATTTTTGTCCATATCCAAATATTTTTGTTCCACCTCATTATTATCAGCTCTTTATTTATGTTGCACAAAACTTAAAATGGCACACTCAAAGGAAATTGATATCACATCTATTGAATATTTTTTTTTCTTCAACAAACGTCTTTGTTTGTATACGTACAATAAGTAATTGCTGGGAACCCAACAACTATTAAATACGTAATTCAAAAGCATATCACTTTCATGTTGTATTACACCAATACCTGTATATCCCTTGAATGAAATTTCAATTTTGCGATGGATGAATTTGTTCTGAGAGTATAGAGAAAAAGCACGACATTTGGTTAAAATGCCCTTGTAATTTAGATATCATTTATCCCAACTAAATATTAATTTTGTGCCAATATAATATATGAATGTGTATATTATCTGGAACCAGTATCATTTCAAAAGGGTGGAGTAGATAAAAAATGCGAACAAAAGCAGCCATGTTCCATAATGGATGTGTCGCGTTTGTTTCCATATCCTATGCCGCTATACAAAAGGGCATTGCATCGATACATGGTAATTAGGGCGGTACAGCAGTCATGTGATACCATCTCTAAATTTGAATACTAAATGTATCTACCGGGGCTACAGACCTAGCGGTATAACTTAATATATTGCTTGATTATGCCATTTCATTTATTTTTAGACTTTTCCAATGTTAACATCTATTCAAATACATATTATAGTATATCAGAAAAAAAAACACGTTTCCTTGTTAATATAAAAGTCATTTTCGTTTATTTACATAATAAATTTATTAATTTATTTTTCGTTATAACTAATTATGCCAGTCATACTTGTACTTATAATATGTGCGATATTATATCTAAAATAAATTTTATGTAAATACCTAGTAAAAAAAATATACATAAGCGTTCCAGTGTGATGTGTTTAGTTACGAATTTCAAAAGACACATTTTAGTGGTAATTTGTTGACTTGTCAGAGGCAACACAAACAGACCACCCCTGCACAGCAGGTTACCTTCTAAATATTCTTCTAATGAGTATTAGTGTCTCGAAGATGTATATAGGGAATTCCAAAATGTTAAAGCTTTACGTTTTCAAATAAGTTGAGAAGAAGCTGAGCTTAATACGTTCCCTTGTTTAGATGACACTGTAAATGCTGAAACGGTACTAAAGCACAAAATCACACTGCCAAGAAATTTCCTTAATACACATGATGTTAATGGATGTGGTATTAGATTTGCATATAGTTGTGAATAATCTCCAACTTTCACCCTCTTACTATTTTAGCATCACATAAATTGTTGTATTTTTTTCCAAAGAATATACAGCAACGATTTTATGTATACTCTATCTAGATCTACCATATTATGACTAGATAGCATCTAATTGTATTCTCATTTCAAAAATAATAAAGAAGTAATTTCGAGTAAGTCATGTGTTTACTAATGTGCATGAAATGAATATATAACTAACACACACGAACAGAGCACATTTTGAAAGCATTGTCTACATGAAGCGGAATAATTTGCAATATATCTTTAGTGTATAACAACCACAGGGCGGTCTTTGATGCCTAGAGTCGATGTTAACAGACTATTCTCTAAACAAACTCGATTAGCATTAGCCCAGGTCTCTCGTTACATAACCCGAAGCGTTCATTTCAATATACCTAATCAACTTAATTCGGTGTATGAGTTTTGATAGCGACGCCGCCGCCCGCTATATAGTATACACAAAGATGCGGTAGAAAACCCGGTTATATCAAGTTAAGGGTAACCACAACGATTTCTAAATTGTTTTATCATAAGCCCGCTCATCTTGGATTCAAGTAGTAGTATGTAATGTACTCCTTTTGTGACCGTCCATCTTCATCAGCCTGCTAATTGCTTTACAAGAAGAAGTATTGACATCACTATCAATAATTAATTATATGGATTATAATTAATAGATATAAGTAGCATTGCAGAAACAATAGATAATAAATTGCATTATAAAAACATGCAATAATAAATTTAATGTGTTTATTGACACGTGTGGCAATTGACATATCATCAATAATCAGCTAATTGTTTGAATATAATTGTATATATGTAATTCTAAATAAAAATAGTAAAAATGATGGATACATTTTGTAAATAATTAATAAATAGAAAATACATTGTATGCTGTACGTACATAGACCTTTGGTCAAACAAATGAATTTAGTTATCATTTCGCAAGCCTAGTCAACACTTGTGAACAATTTTCTTAATAAAAAATGTATGTTCCAGAAGAAAATTCTGATTCTTTTTATTTAAAGATGGATAAAAATTTTGTGATTTTGTGTCCAAAGTGTAAAGAAAATTTTTTGTGTGAATTTCCATATATATTATGCAAGAAATATTACTGTTTAAATCGAAAATGTGATTCATATAAATCAATTGTTTTGATTCGAAAAAGAAAATATTTATTTCTACCAAGCATTAATCAACAGTTCATTCAAGAAAAAGTTCCTGATTCATACTTTTGTATTCATTGTGGGTTATTCAGCTATAAATCTAACAGAAAATTTGCCTACTGTCAAATTTTTAATTTTCTGAAACCATGTGAATTTAAATGAAAAAAAAATTAAAGAGAGGAATTCAAGGTATTGATTTGGAAAAAGAAAATCTATTTGGAGTTAAAAATAAAATATGATTAACTATCCGACGGAAACTGTTCAACTGTGTTATATCAAGTGATAAACTGTTATTGTTGTAGTGATAAAAAATATCTTTTTGGTTAATAAAAATTATTGTTCTAAAAATGTATGTAAAAA
>SSSI01002964.1:0-17387 GCA_004796505.1 Oryzaephilus surinamensis
GTAAAACAACGTAAGAACTAAGAGATTTAACAATTGAGTAAATGACTATCGCATGGTATCTTTCACGTACAAAACAAAAAAATGAAATGATTTTAAATCTTTTCTCAGCACACATTTGAAGTAAGCAAAAAGCTCTTTAGTTAGGGAAAACCTTTAAAATATAAAATAAATTTATTTAGTTTATTGCTCTCCCATTTCTTTTGTTTCTATAATCTACGAATATAAATGGTTCGTAGGCACACCTTCATAATAACATATAGTGTAACATATTATATTCTTATAGTGACACATTTGTTTGTAATAATTTAATTTTTACTCATTCATGTCGTTAACAATGTTACTTATACCACACCTTTATCAAGTCGTATATGATCTTCAACGATTCATGTTTTGGCAATAGTGGACTATTTAAAATTTTCACTTCTCAAATTTCCTACGGAGTTTTTCGATTAAAAATTTGGGGGAAGTCTGTAACGGGTCCACTATGGCCGTCTCTTTTTATGCGACAGGCTGATTCCTGTTGATCCCACTATTAGTTAAAATTGTAATAGGATACTAATAATGTGTGTTGAGGAGAGGCACTTTAGTTCAGGCGATGCAACAAGACGTTTGTTTTATCCGGGTGAGTTTTCTCACTTAGTTTATATTGTAATATTTCATTACCTTTAATTTGGTAATTTTTGTTATTTTCATATATGCAATTTCGGTTTATTTGAATGCATTCAATGTTTATATTTAAAATTTAAAATTTAATTATACAATCACACTTGGTTTATGCAATAATAAACTAAGACATATTTTTATTCTATATTTCAGTTGTTTCATTCAGCCGCTCCAATAAAACGAACCCGGTCTGGATCGTCTCTGGTGCTTGTTTTTAAAAATAATATAGTACCCGGGTACGAATCGTTATAAAATCGACCGCCAAATACAAGCCATTGTGGATACATTTACATAATAAAATAATTTATAATATTGTATGTGTTATGTGTAATTGAATTGACCACAATGAACAAATATACGAATTTGAACAAGGACTAAATTGTTGCTTTACTGCCCAAATAAAAACCAAATACAATTTACTAATTTTATGGTATACATTTATTACAAACTCTATATAATGTTACGAGAAAATGCAAAAAGATTCGAAAATGTTGTGTCCATTTGAAAAATCTTTCTACAATATATTGTATTTTCTTGTTTTGTATATCTACACAATTGTCGAGTAGAAATTGCATTTTCACGTATACACTATACATATATATATGTCAAGCGGAGGCTTTTCAGGGGTAAAGAAAACGACTTTTTTTGCGGCCAATTAAATTAACTGTATTTTGTGTGGCAGTGTTGCTTAATGTTGGCAATAAAACATTTTCATTTCGTAAAGGGCCATCATTATTCACGGATTTTCTTTGTAATTAAACTAAAAGTATAGTTGTAATATTGACCCTCGCACCCCTTTTCGTCCACCAACAATATTGTGGTGAAGTGTTAAGACCCATTTATTGTTGTTATTTTATTCACTTTGATTCCGATACAATGTTACGAACAAATTGAATAAATACATATTAAAGTACATTAAGTTGGAGCAAATAATTTATTCAAATTCTTTGAAAATTTCACATCCATCCATTTTTAGATTACTTCACCTTAGAACAAAAAAAAACGCTTTGTATTTCATCAGCTTCCCTCTAATTCCAAGAATCTAAGAAGAACCTTATATAAGCTGGCCTCGTAATCTCAAAAACCTAAAAACGTTCACTTAGTACTTTCCAAGTTATTCATTACTGTTTGACACTGAAGATTTTATGTACTTATTGACTGGATCCAACCGTTATTTAAATGCAAATTAAAATGGTTAAAAGAGATTTTGTGGTATTGGTATAGGCAGACTAAGCATCCACACTTTTGCAATCCTTCTCCATTTAAGTACTCATAAATCAAACTTATTTTCTAAATTGCTTTCGGTAAGAAAGTATGAGGGGTTTTAGGTGATTGCGATTAATAATGCCTCCCTGTGTTATCATGTTTAAACGGGTCTCAGAATAGACAAAAATGTACTTTGAAAGTTGAAACGTTTATTTAATAAAAATAATCTGCATAAATATTTATATTGTAAATTAACAATAATATGCAATAGTTATTTTGAAATGCTAGATATTTATTTTGAACTAAAATTTTAAAAGAATTATTTTCGGTAACAATCAAATGTCTTTCAGCATTTGCAAATTTGACAATTTAATTGTTAATCAAATAATATAATTTATCAAATAATCGAACGGTTATATTAAATTAATTGCATCAAATCGCATTACGTCAATTGATAAAAATGAAATCAATCGACACTTTTCTATGTATATTATTGATCAAAATATACATAATAGTTGCTACAGATGTCCAATTAGTGATAAAGTTATAACGATATACGTGAGTAAGGTAAAAAGAGATACTTAAAAATTCATTTCAGATGTATTATGAATTGTTCACCTGTCATAACAAAAGATATACTAACACTTCAAGTGTTATGCGAATCGTCCGATTGCTCTCAAATCAAATCAGAATGGTTTGAATGGAGCTTTTCGCCTCCACTTAATTACAATGAGGATTTACTTAGTGGTCGATACAATGATCATGTTGTAGTCAATGAAAATGCCTTAACCATAGATACTTCGTACAAAGTTACTGTGAGAATAATAGGTTTCTGTTAAATTAATACACATAATGCTGTTCTTTTTAATTCTGTATAATTATTATGTACAGAACCATCTTTTAATGGAGCTAGAGCAATGTACGAATTTAGAACCTACAATACAGCTCCAAAAGTTGGACCATGTAAGCTAGTTCCAAACAGGGGCACATGTTTAATAACTATGTTTCATTTAGAATGCGATTATTCGCCTAAGGAGCGAGAATATTTGTTTGAAGTTTACGTTTTAAAATCGCAACAAAGTATTTAATATGATATTCATACTAAAAAAAATACTCCTAGTTATTTTCTTTTAGATGTTTATGTTAAAGATGGTAAAATACTAAATGACATAAAGTTTCAATTTTGTCCAAGTAATGATCTCAAAGTCAGAATGACCGACAAATATATGTACTCTGATGAATATATTGTAGTAAAATCGAAGAAAAGTTTTTTAAATTACTTATCTTCATGAAATTGTAGATGCCCGAAATGGAAGAAGGTTCTATAACAGAT
Organism: Oryzaephilus surinamensis; assembly: GCA_004796505.1. Taxonomy (NCBI): domain Eukaryota; kingdom Metazoa; phylum Arthropoda; class Insecta; order Coleoptera; family Silvanidae; genus Oryzaephilus; species Oryzaephilus surinamensis. The sequence goes on from SSSI01002964.1 coordinate 3,203, forward strand.
TTTATTTCAAATGATGAACGTGAATCGCCAACCAAATTAGATAAATTTATTGAAAAGCATTTTTTTACTTACCACTCAAAATATAGTCTACAAAAAATGTTAAATAATAAAGATTACGACAAGTTTACAGAAACTCTTTCAATGGTGATGGGTTTCTTTGATGACAGCGACAAAAATACAGATGTAATTGACAAATATTTCTATAAATTTCTAAACATGCTAGAAAAAGTATGAACTTTATTGAATCAAATAAACATTTTCACAAAGAGTTAATTCAGGTACCCCTCAAAGACACAAAAACTATGAAACAAGTAAGTGCTTTGGTTTACCACAATTTCAAAAAGAGAAAAGATAGACGCAATAATAAAATACAGCCGGAATACATATTAAAAGCAAGTTCAATGTGTAAAGCAGTAGGAAATTCATTGGTTAATAAATTACAGAAACACGACGACAATTTTAAAGCTGAGATCGATACACAAGAAATTATTAAGTAAAATAAATCCACAGTGTTAAATTTCTTAATTAATGTTTTATACAGCACAGTGAGTTCTTGTACACATGAGGCAATAACAGAAAATGAAATGCAAGCCGAAGACGAACCATTTCCAATTGTAATTGCTACGGAAAAAATTGAAACCGTTAGTGAAATTGTGATTGAAGAAAATTATCCAGATTATGAAGATGATTACAATTCTTCGAAGATTGTTTCGAATGTGTTTTCTATTTAAAATATTTTGACGATATACAATTTAAGAATTATTCTTTTAGTATCTTCTATGCTTCAATAATATGATTGATACTTGTTATTTAAATTGTAAAGCATTCGATTTGGTAATGAGGAATAAGAAATATAAAAAAGACTTCCAATTTGGCAATTATAAAGCAAATGTGTTGAAAGAAAAAGGCCAAATCGTTTCTAAATCGAAAATTAAATCACATGATGTTATACTGAAGCCTTCAAAAGATTTTAGAAAAAGCAATGAAATAATAAGTACTTGGGTACACATTAGTACTACAGGTAACAATTTCTTTCGATTTAATGATTAGGATTTTTAGTTTTGTATATATACTGATCAAATGGCAAATTGGTTTCAAAATGATTATGAAAAAACCTCATCCGTAGCAATTTTATATTTTCATAATAAAAATTACAAAGCTATCAAAAAATTTAGAAAACCAGTACATTTACATTTTCAAATACATGATCGTGAACTTAAAAATAAGAACATAATACAAGGCAAAGCACAAAATCCGAAAAATGTAGACGACATAACTTTGTATCGAGTATCTGCAAGAAATTCTAAGCCAATCATTGTCGAATTGTTGGACTTGAAAGAATCCGATAAATTTGAAGTACTGCTAACGGATTTTAGAAAACCAATACAAGATGATCTGAAAAGAACTATAAACATTTCAAAAAATAATAAATTTGTCACATGGAATAATGATCATGACTACGACTCTTTTCAATACTTAGCAATATTTTCTGCAGAGGTTTAAAGTATGTAACTATTTTTGCAAATAAAAAAATATGGATACTTGCAGGGCAAATTAGATTTCAAATTTCAGGCCTACACTTTTGGTTGTTATTTTTGGAACAGATATAATGGAAAATGGGAATATAGCAATCAGGTAAAAGCGTACCATTAATTACGTTTTAAAATTTTCTAATATAAAATTAAAGCCAGTAATAGCAGAAAGTGAAAATAATATGACATGTAAGCTTTTCCATTTAACCACAATATTGGGAAAAGCCGATTATTCTATAGTGGTGAAAAAAGAACCTGAAGCTACAAGAACTGAAGTTAAACTAAAAGAACCTTCTTCGTGTTACACCATTTTATTTTGTTTATCAATTGTGTTCTTTGTATATTTTCTATTGTGCATGAAATATACTATAAAAAAAGAGTATTGTAAAATATGATGTGGATTTAATAAAATTCAATTTATTAATGAAAATTTTTTAGCAAAAGTTATATGGTTTTTGTGTGATGTTTATGTTCATGCACGATATTTGTATGTAATCCTAGTAAAAACTGGTAATCGTTTATTTGCTGGCACAACATCAAATATTTTAATTAAATTAAATGGAGACACGAGTTCAAGTGAAGTAGTTTTTATTTGATAAAATATAGCAGATTTGCGATATGTTTTAAACTTTTAGCAACATTTACTGAACTATCCAGATCCCGATTTAAAGTTTCTGCAAAGAAACGGAGAAGATTGGTTCGGTATAGGAACTAGAAAATCTTTAGGTAATTTAGAAAGTATTGAATTGAGGATTGATTTAGTAGGAGCTCGGCCATCATGGTAAATTATGGAAAATTTCATTCTAATTTTTCTTATTCACAAACACAATGTTAGGTATTGTAAAGAAGTTAAAGTTTTTGATACTGTGGGTAGAAGATATTGGACTTTTACGATAGAAAAATGGTTTGATGCTCTAAAAATCGAACAATTAACTGAAACATTTTACCGAAGTATTCATAAGAAAAGAAAAACAATATTTGATACAATTTTTAAAGAAGCTAACTTATGGAATTTCTCGTAAAATTTAAAATACCTTTTCATATATTGATTTAATTTTAATTTTTAGCATGAAGCTTTCATGGTTATCCAATATAAAACGAATTAATTTATGTTTATCAATAATTTTAACAATATTCTTTTCTAATATGGTTTCTTATGGTTTACCAACATTTGAAAAAAGTGATTCTTTAGAAATTTCTTTAGAATTCTATATAGGCCATTATGCAATTTACTTACATGCATTTTATTCAAGCATAATAGCTTTCATTTTTCATATTCTATTGATTTTGTTATTGAGGTACATTGAATAATAATAAACATTACAATGTAAAAGTATGAATTTCAGAAGTGAACCTTCTACTGTTCGAAAGAAAATACTGAAGACTTTACTCAATAAAAACCAATATATTTTCTGGCAAGTTAAATATTTTTTTGAAATAAAGCTTAATTAATTATGATCTTCATGAAGGTTTATAATTATTACGAACATTTTAATGTCGTCAAGCTTAATTATAATATTTGGTTCGGCAGTACCATGCATAACGAGCTTATATTGGATGGCGTCTTCAGTTGTTGGCCTAATTATTTATATTTTCATTTTTGAGAATTTATTTAGAATTGCAAGCCCGTTCATATTTAAAACAGAACTAACAGTAAAGTTAGAGTACATTATTCATTTTCGTCCTCATATTTATTTTTAATTTCTGTTTTTAGACTGACAACAATTTTGAATTTATTCATATCGAAACACAGATGGAAAATATTGAATCACAACGAACTTTTTTATTTCAATCGTTTGGAAACTTTATTATTCGACCATATATTGATCATATTTATAAACAACCAACAGAAGAACAAGTTGATGTAAATAAATAATTTCGTATTCTATTTTTAAGACATAAATCTTTGCCATATTTAGTTAGCAAAAAAGAAGCAACTTCATAAAGCCAAATTGCTGGAAATGTGTGAAGATATAGTAATATTTCTTATGTTCATTGCACTGTTATATGTAGTGATTATTTATAATACGGAAACATTGATTTACATGAATAATAGAGAAGTTAAAGATTTAGTTAAACAAATTCATGATGATAAAGGAAAACCAAACAGTTTCAATGATATTTATACCATGCAGGAGTAATTTTCAACCATGTATAATAATTCTTTAGTTTACATGATAGTCACATTTCAGCATAATAAATTTCATAAATCACTCGTTACTAACTACTGTACAAGAAAATCATTGGTACGGCAAATTTTATTCGTTAAATCCAGCTGTGACAAGTGATTTCCATAAAAAGACATTGGGTGTTCTTCGTATACGCCAACATCGTACCAGAAAAGATTGTTGTAGCGTAAATGAGAGAATGGCATTTTTAAAAATCGATTGTTTATCCACATATAATTCCTGTCCTGATTACAATCACTATGGTTTACAATGGGGTGAATTGAAACATTTTGAAAGATTAACACGATTTGCAAAAAGTTGGCTTTATAATTTACCACCGAAAGAAGGTCCCCAGCCATATGAAGGCACTAATTTGATTACATAACAATTACACAAGTTTTATTAAAAGTTATTTTTAGGGACATTTGGCACTTATCCCGGTGGTGGTTATATTTCGAAACTGGGAAGAACATATTCAAATTCTCAACGAGTTTTATATTATTTGACACATAATCACTGGTTTGACAATGCTACAAGAAGTTTATTAATTGAATTTCTACTTTATAACGTTAATAATAATTTATTTGATTCGGTTGTAATTTTATTCGAAACGACAGCTGTTGGATATGTTAAAAAATCAGTACATGTATTTATAATTCGATAATGTTCAGTTAAAATTCTATGGGAAATGTTTTTAGGTCGATACCAGAGAAATTCTTGTTGGTAAAAAGAATCTTTTGAAAGTTCTACTATTCTGTGCACTTATATTCGTTGTTTTGCTAATTATTTTTAAAACAATTCTACGTTTTATACGTTTAAGAAAGCTTTTACTAACAGATTATTGGAATTTCTGTGACATATTTATTGTGGTTTTAATTTTTTCTATAGTCATTGTCTATACAATACAAGAGAATCTAGTTAATAGTTATTTGGAAACATTAAAAGAAACCAGACATAATGAATTCATTGAATATTTTCAAATATTCCATTATAACTACATAATAAAATTAGTTACTGCAATATTAGTAACTGCAACGACTATTCGTATATGGAAATTATTTAGAACTATGAAAATTTTTCGTATAATGGAATCAACGATATTATTTTCTGTGAAACCACTTTTAGCATTATTGGTTTTTAAACTAATTTTTCTAACTCTGTTTACTTTTACTGGATATATTTTATACTGTGAAAAATCCAAATATTTTCGAACACCTTCTGAAGCTTTTCTGACTTATTTATTGATTTCAATAAATTTACACCAACATATCGATCATGATTTGTTCGCCAGTAAAATCGATTATATTCTTCACACATTTTTTATGATATTTACATTTGTAATATTCAATTTATTGATTGCCACAATTTGTTTAAATTATACAAAAGCCCAACAATATCATTCTGAAGATACATTCGAATATACATTGAAAGATTATATTGTTGAACAGTGTTTGTATATTTGTGCATTGCTGAAATTTAATTTTCTGTTTCCCAAACACAGGAAATATGTCGAAAAACATGCAATTCAAAATGAAAATATTCAAGCTAAGGATGGTGAATTTCGATATGCAAATAGTTATTCAATGGATACAAATCGAATGGATGGAATGGTTTGTGTATCTTTGAGTATCATAAGAAATTTTTATAAAAATTCACCAAACAACTTAAACGGTAAGGATTTTGAATTGATATTAAAAACTGCATCAAGATTACATGAAGATGAACGGAAATTTGGTGTGGAGAAAGAGATATTTTTCGATAATCGAGAAATTCAAGGTAGACAAAATATGAAACTGGTAGATGATAAAAAATTCCAAAAAATGGAAACAATTACTCGTTATCTTCTGGGTAACGATGAATACAGAGATAGGCAATTATTCTTGTATCGAAAAATTATGAATGCCCATAATGAAAAAATTCAATTTCTTAACGATTATCTGGAAAATTTAAGTAAAGTGATTGATAACATCCGTATAAAATAATGTTCTTGTTAATAAATTATTTAAATTTCTAATATTTGTGTACTTTTTTACGAAACAAGACTATTGATCAAAGGAAAAGGAAAGAATTTTTTAGCATCTGGACAAAATGCACATAATTTATGTCCACGCATTTCTCAAATGTAGTTCTGCAGAATATAAAGTAAAGAAACACGACCAAATGAATGGTTGTTTTAGAAAATGTAGGAACTATCGATATCAATACAGAGATAACGACCAGTTATATAACAAATAATAATGATGACAGCAGAAATGATGAAAATAAATCAAATTCTTCTATGAAAAAAAAACGACATTAGTAAAAAAACATAATTTATGTGATTGGAAAAAACGCTAGAGTAGAAATCGAATATCATCTATATACATTATTTTCACATTAATTTTCTTATGACAAGAAATATAACAAAGTTATTTTAATTATATTTGCATGTATATAGTTTTCACGATTTAGTTTATTAATTAACTTCTCAGCTAATTAGAAAATATGTGAGTATATGAGAAAATTATGTAAATTAACAAGAGAAAATGCATACAACTACTCGTAGAACTAAAATCAACACATTTATAAAGTTGTATGCAAGAGAAAGTAGGGATCGATATTTCTATGAAAGTAAAACGAAACCGCAACAACCTAAACTACATTAATAAAGATCTTGTCCTCTGACTTATGCAGATGCTGCCATGATAAAACGGGAAACAATAAATACGACATGATATATCTTCCTATTTTTCTCTCAAACTAATGTATATAAATGTTAAAAAACGAATTTAGGCTGCTGGTTTTGACCATAAAGAAAAAATATGTTCCTAACACTAAAACTATATTATAAATATAGGATTTATCAAATACAATCAATATCATTTCTACTCCTAAAACGAAAGTCATGAATTTTAATGTACGGGAATAGCAATTTTCAAAAATTTATGTACCTACTAATTAAACGAATAACATATTTCATATAAAATTTTAGTAGATATTTTTGGTATATGGTTATTGGTTTCTTTTTGGTCCCAAACAAAAGAGCTACTCCCGATCGGATTGGAAGATCATAAAATTATACTTTCAAATGGTTTCATATTCTTAAATTTAAATTGTAATTTTTTGACTGTAGTGCCAGGAGAAAAATAAATATAAAATTTAAATTTGGAAAATCAAGAAACTGCTATGAAACATTTTATGTGACATACGAGTAACGATTTATACCAGAATTTATTTTATAAAACATTTTATTCGATGGTTGCATGATTTTATAATTGATATTTTACTAGAACGTTCTAGCTACACCAGAAAGAAGTCTAATTTTTCAATCTTCTATGCACCTTGCTTAAACCCAAGCTTCTTTTATGATACATGCACTACATGCAGTATAAGTATTAAGTTTTAATAAAGTTTTAAGTTTTAACTATTATAGATTATCATAATCGGGTATACATAATCTATTGTATCAAGCATGGCATACGTATCAAGTGATTTTTAGTTAAATATTAATAATGTATTTAATGTAATAATATGTAATAGGTATAATGTGTAATATTAATGTAATATGTAATAATTAATAATGAAATATATAGGGCTGGTAATTAACTAGTGAGTGGTAATGAACAATAATGATAAACAAATTGTTTCTAAATTAATGGTCATTATTTAACATTAGGTTGATTATTTCCGGCGAACAGCCATTTCAAAAAAAGTAACGCACCGATATGCCTATCTCTTGAGTGGCGTGGAAACGGCACAATAATTTTAATTATGATTAAAATAAATCTTAAATTAGTACTTTAGCCACAATTTACAAAAAAAAGTTAGGCGATTTGGAAAATTACATTTTCAAAACTTTAAAAGCCCATATTAGGTAGAATATTTATAAGAAAATTTAGATATAATTGTTTAATCAAATAAATATAGTCCAATTTTAATATTATTATTTGATGGCAAGTTAATTACAACATTTATTAATACATATTTATAAAATAAATATGACTGTTTTAACTAGATGGATTATATTTATGTTAATGAAGTTTTATGCATGAGTATTATTGACTGTCCAGGTTAAATAATTCGTTCATTATCACTAACAGTTTGAAAGTAAATTAAATTCCAAATTTTATTTAGTTATCCACCGGTGCAATAATTTTCCATGTAAATTGTATTTTAAGATAATTTCATTTGCTTTCTTTCTTTTTTTTTTGTTGAAAATGTCCAAAATCACATAAATATACTAGCATTTTGTATTATTAATCCATTGAAGAAATTTTTATAAAAATCGTAATTTCTAAGATTCGTTGCTAAACCTCAACATTAGGTATAAACTTAAATATTCAATGTGGTCAAATATTTACTGATGGCAAATATTGTTTCAATGATTGTTTTTTGTAACATATATAATTTCAATTACATGCACATTTCTACAGTAATTTTATCTGCTTACTTAGCTTCAAAAATAGTAACTTATGTATTAAGCCAATATACTCGTATGTATACATAGTATTACATAGTATGAAGTTATGAACACATGTCTAACAAAAATGATCGAAAATGAAACTTTTCATCCAATTCCATTATTTTATTCAACGATGCAGGAATTCAATGTTATACAAGTATTGATTTGGTCATGGTAATGTTTGAAAATCTGATAAGACAAGCTAAACTAACAAAAGAATTCAGATTGTATTTTTGAGAAAATCAAATATCCCAATTTAAAAGTCAAAATAGTTTATTTTATTTTACCATCAGTTTGTAAAATTCTATTGTCTAGGCAGGTTTTTAAATTTTTTATAACAATGTTATTTATGAATACAGTGAAATTGTTGTTAAAAATTGAATTAAAAATAATCATCCAAATTTCATTTTCAATTACAACAAAACCCCGGAAAAAAAACTATGGATAGTCGACTAAATCGAACGTTTACATGCACTTTTAAATCAAGCCAAAAGCCAGTAAACAGGCTAATCGATCAACCATATATAACCCATCGAAATTTCCACGTTGCCCATAAATTATGGCCCAACTTACACCATTCATCTATTATTATCGTTCGAAAGCCAATATTTTCGTATGTGGTTTTTATTTTTAAGAGATCGTTACGAATTTTTATCTGTTTTTTTATGTGGCTGTTTGTAAACGGACTGAAATTTGTGTTGAACGACAATGACAGACACAGAAATGTTCAAAATTATTCTAATAAAATGTCGATATTAAAATAGCATGAAAAAAAATTGGCATGCAATATGTGGGACTTTTGTGGCCGAATTTAAATGTTAAAGTTGACACATGTGGTTCGTTCATTTGCATCGTTTCAATCTATTAGGCAGAAAGTACTTTTCTGGCCCGCCTCATTACCCTAAACTACAACCCATAACCATCAACTGTTTCTCATAGAAACGCAAAACGTGGTACAAAAGGGTGGATGCCACTGTTCAAAGCCTGTAATCAGCCCTTAGAACAAATCGATCAATATTATTGTCAAGTGAAACTGTGGGCGGAAAATTGGGCAGCGGTGGTAACATATTTTTTTGTTTCTAAAAATTTTAATATTATTCCCAGCTTAACAAATTTGCACCAAAATATTGGCGATCCATGTTTTTGCTGAAGATGGTTATCCACTGACAGGTTTAAGGATCATTTATAATGATTTCTAGACATAGTGTCTAGAGTTGAGTGAGCGAGATGGTTATATTTTTAACAATTTATCTTATTTGAGAAAATTGGATAGATTTTATTTTATAGTCGTTGACAAAAAAGAAACTCCTATAGTTTTTTATTAAATTAATTTAAACTGTATAAAGTTTCTGATAATTAAATATCAATAAAAAATTAAAGCACCAAATCAAACACTGTTTTTTTAATAAAAAACCATCTACCTGGCTAATTGAAATGTAACTTTTGGATAAAAATTTTACAACTTTATCATTGGCAAACTTTTTCCAATATTTTTCAATTTCAATGCACTTTTTTATGCACTTTTTTTATTAGGCACACTGGTACATATATATGTATTAACTTTATTTCTTGTGATATAAAATTGCAGTTTATAAAATATTCAAACTGTGTGCTTTAATGCATAAATAAATAATTCAAAAATTTCTTGCTTCTAATTTGTATACTCCAAATCAATATTACAAATTTATCATTATTAACTTAAATGAGATAACACGTAATAATTCAATAACACAAAACGAATATCTATTCCACCCTGTTGATAAAATGTAAATAAATAAGATTTTCTTTCAAAACCAGGCAAACACAACAAATTCACGTGTAAAGTTGACTTAAATTATACCCCATAAGTAAATAAATTGACTAGCCGATAAGATAAAGCATTACATTAACGGAATAATATATAAAATTATGAACATTTCCAAGGCGGGAAATAAATAACAAATTCCTCCTCATTTATTTATACGAAACATTTAATTCTAATGAAATTTCGATAATCTAATACATATATAATAACGGTGAGGAAAAGACTCACCGACAACGGAAAGTGCCATTGAATGGCCTATCGGTGGTGTAGTGCCAACTTGACACTCATAAACACCGCTATCTCTTCGCTGCGGATACCGTACTTGTAGCGTCCAATCTTCCGTCATTGGATTGTGGATGCTGGTGAATCTTTGGTCGGATGTGTATGTAAACCGATTGACTGTAAGTAAGTGTAAATCCCTGTGTCGTATCCAAGACACCTGCAACAAACACAAAATTCTACTTAGTTTCAGTGCTAAAGTTATTATCTAACGTTATTAGAGAAATTTGCATATATATATCACTCTGTACATTATTTTATCTAGCACAATATTTGTTAAGACATAATCAGAAAGTTTGCAAGATGAATTATATGTGTTCTCTAGAAAATTTGCTTAAAATTAATTTTAAAACTTAACCTTGCCGAAAAATCAGAAAAAATTGTCAACAATGTTTCTTTTTATACCTAGTATTTATTTTGTGTTTGGAAAATGTTCGCTTTTGAATGCAGTTCACAATAAAATGGTCAACCAATTGTTGTCCCGTTTATGCACTTGAACTTTTTCCAATTTCATCGATTTTATATTTTCAAAGGTAGAAAATTGCATTTGCAATATCTCTTTGATATATGTACTAACTACATCCCTGGGGCATATTTATTTAATGGCCATCCCAAAGGAATCTCCAACACTGGTACATCCACTTCCTTTCTTACACTGTTATTCATTCTTTGTTAATTTACTTTCGCACTCCAAAACTCAAATTTGCGACGTACAACTATTGAGTCAGCAAAATAATTACGATTTTGCTTAAATAATCACGGTTGGCAAAAGTTACACAGACTGACTGTTTAAATTGTAAGAAATTGCTGCTTTCATCATCCCCATTTCGACGCACCATAACATTAAAGTTTCATATGAACATCATTGTCATGATGTTTGGGTCAAGACAGTAAAACTGGAAATGCGTAACAACTTTTCTTGCAATACCATTGTGTATATACGGTAATGGAACTAAAGGGACGATTTTATTTCCTTCGTAAAGACAATTTTACTGAAGTTCTTTTATACAAAAGAACCTTTATAAATGGTTATGATTTTTTTAAATTCAGGTCAAAAACACAAATAAAACTATTGTAAACAATCGAAATAAAAGGCGGGAAAAAAGTTTAAATCTAAAATGATTTTTTCATGTGTAATCTGTCCATATAATTAATAATTCACTGAAACTGATGGAACTTTTCCTGTCTTTGAACTGTAAATAGACTTACATTGTAATGTAAAATGAAGTCTATTGTATGTTACATAAGAAAGAAAAATCGATTAGATGAATAAGTAAAAATGGGGACACTTTTATTAAATGATGCAGAAGCAGAACGAAAATGTCATATACAAGAAATTATCCTCAAAAAGATGAAATTGAAAAATTTTCTTTATTATTCTAGCAAATTACACACAAATCAAATCAGCATAATAATGAAACTGGATAACAGACAAATATAAAAATTAATTTTCCGAATTTTTTTATAAAAGTTCACATTTTATACTATTTTATTATATTGTTTGTACTGGACCTATTGTTTGTTTATCAATTTTCCTGGCGCTTTAAATTATTTATTAATAAATAAAAACAATGAATTATTTTACACAATATGATTCAAAAAAACGTTTTTCAGCTTTTTTCACATCAACAGCTATATTATTGCATAATTAAAAAGTACACAGGAATTATAAAGCTAATAAGAACCATAATCGTGTATTTGTTTCGAATTAACGTTATCTTCCATGATAGCAAAGTTTCATTTTACACTTAATCCATAAAATAATAATTCACCTGCTCTAAAACATTGTAGAAAATTAAACTATGTATTTAATTTTAATGTTATTGAAATACGTACATAGCTAATAACAATTAAAATTTGCTTTAAAACTTGTGCTACGAATTTTAATAATAAGCGGTTTTTATTTTACTTTTTTAACATTAACAATACATTTATTATTTTGTTATTTACGTATTACAAATAAAATATGTAGTTTGCCTTTTAATTAAATTTTCTAGATATTCACTATTATATACATAGATGTTTAATACTGTATTTTTCATAGAAAATTAATTACAACAGTTAATAAATAATGTACACTTTTATAAAAAAAATAAATTAAAAACTAACTGACAGTTGAAACTATATAATTATGAATTTCTTGTTCTATTCAATGTATGTATACATACAAGTTTATATTTACAGAACGTTCAAAGTTTACATATACACATCTATAGGTATAGAAATAAATTAAATAGGAGTATATGCTAAACTTTATATGTATTTGTGGAGAAACTATACAGAAGTTGTAAAGTAAGTACGTAAGTAGGGTAATTCCCATGGAGAAAGATAAGTTACGACAAATCAAACAATTAGTTTAAAGATCTAATCATCTCTTAAGATTAGCTAAGAACTATAAGGTCCAGTTCAGTTGTAAATAGTTACTATTAAATTGTTTAATAACTTGTATTCCCCAAAAGTGTCCCAATTAATGAGTTAAATAAGAAAATAAAATATTAATTGAATTATAACACAACAAGATGTTTTTAACGATGTTTAATTAAATACGTTTGTTTAAAACAAACTAAAAAGTTCAACATTTCACTGAGATGTTATTCATTTAGTTTCTTTATAAACAGCTTTTTACCTGCTTACAAAAGCTATAAAAAACTGCCAACTTCTCTCTATTTTCGTACACCATCAGGAAAAAAAAGGTAACTTTTGCAGAGCGTATTCTTTTTTTATATAAATTGCACACGAAGAAATTAAATTGTCGTGAGTTTAAACAGTTTGACTTTTTAAAAAGAAAGTGTATAAGAGGGAGGCGCCAATATATCTATTACTGTGACTGTTAAACTTATTTTATGGATCACGAAATGCTATTAAATGCGTTTACGACATACTTTTACTTCATTCCAAGCCAATAGTGTACGCGTTTTTTAACTCTTTCTTATCCCTTTTTCACCAACCGTCTTATATTTATCTATTTTCGACTAACCCCCTTATTTCGTGAAGAGAAATTTATTAAAACCCCAACATTTTTATCTTGTTTACTTTTATATGCTATATTTTAAAAGGGAAACCGCTTTACAAGAACATGATTAATGGAGATTGTTACTTCATTAGATCAGTAATTATATGAAATTAGTTAATTTACGTAAAGTTACACGAAATGTTCATTTTTTTATGTTAAATTTGTTTACTGTTTCAATAGCAGAGTCTAATCTTATATTATGGAAATTATTGATGATAAATGCATGAAAGCGTTCGCATTTTATGATTGCAGTAATAGTTGTGAGAGAATAAATGTGTGCCCGGACAATTAGTTAAATAGAATCATTTCATATTTAATTGTACTACTGGGATAAATATAGAGAAATGGGAGAAAATGGAAATTGTACATTTCATTTCTAATACACCTATAGTCAGTCCGGCATATACTTGCCTCACTGATTGTAAATGTCACAATTATGAATAGAAAATAGAATATGAATTACATTTGGTGGAAAATGCTTTATTGAGTTTTATTGCTCGAGAGGCAAGTATATAGCGGACACAGTATAGAATATAGATCTATCTGATAACTGCTGAATTAGTGTGGAGTGTGAATCCTTTTTTCAAAATTTAGCAAACAATTTTGACGAAAGCTTTTTTTATAAATATTCATTTGCAAAACGCAAATAATAGGTTCAATTATAAAACCACAACAAATGATAAAATTAAAATGATTCATAGAAATAAAATATGTATGAGAATAGTAAAAATTTATGTGTGTCCGTAATTAATGCCCTAAATCACGAACATCAATGGTCTCATAAACTTTAATTGGGATCCCTAAAACTAAAACAGACCACTAATTTATGATCTGACACTAATTTCAGAAAACAATAATAGCAAAACACATTTTATTATTAATATAATTTCAGGTAATGAATGGCAAAAATTTGTTAAGTCGGTTTATGGCTATCTGTAGAGTGGAAAC